>OZ005737.1:106723864-106973864 GCA_963930755.1 Eudasyphora cyanicolor
AATGCAAAAAGTAGGAATTGTTTTTGTACTGACTCAATTCTATCAACGTAAATGCTATAATGAGGGGACCATAAAACCGAAGCATATCCAAAGTAGGCCTAACAAGAGATGTGAAAAGTTGTTTAGACAAATATGGGTCTTTAAATTAAATCTCATAGCTTTCGTCACACACGATTCAATGTGTAAGTTAAATTCAAATTTCGGGTCAAGTAATTGAAACTATCAACATTATCAAGGGTGTAATTGCCTATAGAGTAATTAGTCTGAGAGATTAATGAACGAGAGAAAGACAATTTCTTGCATTTTTTCAAATTTAACGACATAAAGTTTCTGTTACACCAATCTGACAAACGCAAAAGATCATCTTGTAGAGGTTATACAAGGAACTGAGTTAAATGATAGAAACAACTTGACATCATCTGCATACATTAATATCTTAGAATAGTTTACCACCGACGGAAGATCATTAAGATATAGATTGAACAGAATATGATCTAAGTGACTACCTTGTGGAACACCCGAAGTTGCATAAAAGATAGGAGACAAATTACCTTTGAAAAATACTCTCTGAGTCCTACCTTTTAAATACGAAGATATCCACCGGATCAAGCCATGAGGAAAACCAATTAATTTAAACTTGCACAATAATGATTTACGGTGTCAAAAGCCTTGCTGAAATCAGTATAAATAACATCAGTCTGCTTTTTCTGTGAGAATGAAGAAAATATGTGCGAAACGAAATTCATTAGATTGGTAACTGTGTGCCTACTTTACAAAACCATGTTGAACGTCGGATAAGCTCAGTTAAAGAGATAGAGTCTATCAGTGATTAATTTCTTGGGTATAGCATTAAATTTTGCGATACCTCTGTAGTTTTCGATATTCAATCTAGAGCATTTTTGGTAAAAAGGAATAATAAAACATTCCTTCCATACGGGAGGGAATATACCAGAAGATAGAGATATATTAAAGATGTTAGTAAGGGGTATGTATGTCATAAGCACATTCGCGTAATATGAAATTCGTGACTCTATCCGGACCGATTCAGATGATGGCGTTGGAATGCTCTCAACAATTCTCTTTATACGTTTTGGTGGCGCTTTTGGAAGCACATCGGCAATCCTAATAGCATCCGTTGGCCTTTTTTCCTGTTTTAACAAAGCCTTAAGAGTATCCGAAACTTCATCAGTAGACATAACAGAAAGATGGTTTGACATACGTGTTCGCTTCGTCTTTGTGGATAAATAAATAATTTTATTAACAGGTGTTGATGAGGTAAAAAATTAGTGATTTCCTTAGAATGAGGAACAATAACGCAATAATGGATGAGTATTTTTTAGTTTCTTGGTATTAATATAACAACTAAAAAATATGTATATTCGAAAATTCTACAAGTAGTTTCCTTCATGATGAATATTTGGTATACTTTTCCAATAATTTTGTTCTAGAATTTCCGACCGAACTTCAAATGGCGTTATTTAGAAAATATTCTTGTTAATTCGCAAATGTCGGTTTGAAATGATTCGGCGTATATTTGGATCTAATATTAACAAAATGCTAGGAGAGGATCGGGGGAATAGTCAAAAAATCAATTTTCAAATGCAGACAGAAAATCATTATATTTCCAAAGGTCAATCTCACAATTCCCAAAATAATTTTGAAAATCCCCAAAAATGGAATTTTTTGGGTTTTCCCCTATATCTACTATAATAAAACCCGGGTTTCAGATTCCCTTTGCAGTTCAACTTACAAAACCTTACCACATATAAATATGTCAAAAGTTTTGACATTTTAGCTTTGCGATTGGAGAAAATGTGGCTTACTTTTGAAATTTGTGTAAAAAATGGTGTAAATTGGAGAAGCTTGGTAACAATACCAGTATATATTTTTGACCCGTTCTTTTTTTGAGAGCATACTTTGGAAAGTTTCCTTTAAGATGATAGCAAATATGTTATACATTTTTTAACTAACTTCTTCTAAAACTCAAAAATACGACATATACTTTTTTCCTAAAAAAATTACAAAAAATTGATTTTTTTGAAAGTATAACTTCATCATACAGGACATTTTATTGCCAATCTAGATATGCCTAAGTGGATAAATTTGGTGCATATTCTGCTTCGATATTTACAAAATACTAGCACAGGGTCGGGGAAAAAATTAAAAATTCAATTTTCAAATACAGACATCTCTGTAACTATACAAGATAACTGTTAGGTGCGGAAAAGACGAAAGTTACAAGCGCTTAAACATTTTGTTCAACCGAAGTAGCCAACTTTGAGGTCCTGCAGCTCCGCCCCTGTATACCACAGGGGGCCCAAGATCAAAACTTAACTTCTCTAATCGGTTGTCTGGTTAAGAAATGGCAGAATTATTTCCTTTTTTGATTCCTCCCACTGTGCAACGTCCCGATCCTGAAACACTTTGTTCCCGCTGTGCTCTGGTCTTGTTACCCCCTGATCCTGCTGTATTCTGTTCCTGCTACGCTCTGTTCCTTTTTTCGCCTTGTTATTGCTACGTTCTGTTCCATATTTACCATCTATTTACTTCAATTTATTTCCTGACCCTTTCCTCTTATTTATTAATTTTTTCTTTTGGTTTTAAATGTTATTTATTTTTTATATGAATATATGTACATTAGGGCGGGTTGATTTGTATGGATGAAAAAAAAATTAAAAATCGTATAGCAAAAACGTAATCTACATTAAATTCTAAGAAAATTCTCCGAAGAAACCATGGGTCTAAAATCAAAACCTAACCCGCGCCTCTCGACTTGAAAAATTGTTTCCTCTTTTGCTAAAATTATTTTCTTTTTTTGAAATATATTATGTTTTATTGTACCCTCACTTTAGTGATACGAGGGTATATATCATTCGCTACGGTCCAAAAGTGTAACACATCGAAGGAGTGACATAAGACCCTAAGTATGTTTGGCGGATATCCCTTTTAGGTCGTTTTTAGTCGAATGAGCCATGTCCGTCCGTCTGTCTGTCTTTCTGCTAGCACGATAACTCTCGAAAGGAGTAACCGATTGACTTCAAATTTGGTATGTGGTAATATTTTTTTCTATCTCCGGCTAAGTTCGAAGATGGGCCATATTGGTCTTCTCCTTCTAGTACCTCCCCCATAAAGTGTTAATATTAAGTGAATTATTGATTATTTAATAACTTCTATACTACTTATTTGAATCGTCTGAAATTCTACACATAATATTATTTTATTAGTCACTATCACCTCAAAAAAAATGGGCGAAGTTACCGCGCCCCTTTTGGTACCTTCCACACAAAGGGACCATTTTGCTCCAAAATTTATTATAAGTTGAATACCTATGCACAAAAAGACTTAAAATTTTGTACAGTGTAATGGCTTCATAGTACCTACAATCCGGTGGAAAATGGGCGAAGTTGCCACGCCCCTTTTGGTACCTCCCACACAAAATAGCCAAATAATACCTAGATTGAATAGATCAAAGCTTTAATATACCAGTGCATATAAACGCTTATAATTCGATACAGTGTAATATATTTGAAGTTTACTGTTTAGCGAAAAATATGAGTATTTGTTAATCCCCCTCTGGTATATCATATGCAAATTGACAGATTAATTCGTGTATTTTATATTACAGTACTCACAAAGTGAGGTATACCTTGGTCGGTTTACCCGACTGAAACTTTCTTACTTGTTATATTATAGTTTATGCAATACAGGTTTTTTCTTGAGACTAATCAAAATATTCAATTATCAAAAAAGCAGTTAAACACAAATTTGCATCTCCTCTGATTTGCGTTCTATATAAAAAATAGTTAGAACACGTTTCACGTTTTTATTTGCATTATAAAATAAGAATTGTTTATCGAAACAAAAGAAGGTTATTTTATAAATACTCAAAACAATTTTGAGTGCAATATTTTTTTGTATTTCCAATTTTTTTTATAAAATTATGAAAGAAAAATTTTTTATCTATGTTCCTTATATAAATATTAAATATAAAATTATATACAAAATTTTTTACTTAGGTGAATATTTTTTTTAATGAAAAAAATGTTGGGTGTAGAAAAGATATAAAGTGCAAAAAACTACCTTACGAAACAATTTTATTCAGAAAATTCTATTTTTTTTTGGAAAAAGCTTTTATTTCTAACATTTATTTTTTTGTGGCAAAAATTTTCAAGTCGAGAGGCGCGGATTAGGATTTTATTTTAGGTACATGGTTTCTTCGGAGAATTTTCTTAGAATTTTATGTAGTTTACGTTTTTGCTATACGCTTTAAAAGAAAAAAATCAACCCGCCCTAATGTACATATATTGCTATCTCTATGGCAGTTATTAGCTAAGAACAAATAAATAAATGCTGTTTATGAATACGATTTTTTAATAATCGTTTATTAGGCCAAGAGTGTTTGTTAACTAAGTAATGTGCCGCACTTCAGAAATCTCCGACCGCATTCCTGAAGTGCGACTTACAGCTACCTGTGATTTCTTTGTGCCAGACGTACGCTCCTGGGAAAATGGAACTTTGGCCCATGTGGGATGGGTCCAAGCGAGGAGGAAGGAAGGGTCTGGGACTTTTTTATGATGAACGTGAAGTCGAACTTCACTTCCGCCTCCCTGACCATGACACGGTATTTCGAGCAATCACGGAGTGTGTGAACTGGCTTAGTAACACCACAAAGCCTAAATATGCCAACATCTTCACAGATAGCCAAATGGCGATAAAAGCAATAACATCGGAAAGGGTCAAATCCAGAACTGTGTTGGACTGTAAAAGAACGATAAATGCGTATTTGCTGGGTACCAGGACACAACGGAGTGATTGGAAATGAACGGGCAAACAGCTTGGCTTCAAAGGGCAGAGAACTTCGAGTAATAAACTTGGAAAATTGGAAAACTTTCGAAGCCACGAAGAATGAGTTGAATCACTGGGCAGTGATGGCTCACAAAACTGTGTAGAATAGCGCAACAATAGTAGCAACTGCAAAGATACTGTGGGGTGACCCAAATGAAGGAAAAACAAGAAGTTTTCTGAAACTAAACAAGATCGAGATTAGTAATATGATGAGTGTTCTAGTGGGACACTCAAGCTTACAAGCACATCTTCATCGCATAGGACTAGCAGAAAACGACGAATGCAGGGAAAACATCGAAACGATGGAACGTTTTCTGTGTCACTGCCCGGCTTTCACACATGCAAGATCCCAACATTTCGGGTCCGACATATTATCAGACTTGACTCATCTCAAGAGGATATGACTGGAAAATACTGCGAAAATTCGTGTCTAGTACCGATTTTCTGTAACTCGTGAGGTATAAAAAGATCACAAATAAGGAGCGCACAACAGGTCGAACCAGTGGCTTAAGTGTATGTCCATGGACATGATACATTTAAACGTCTCTTCTCTTCAACCTAACCTAAAATAACCTAATGTGCACTTTAAATCATAATTAGGATTTTTATGAATACGGCTGTTAATCTGCAATGTCTGCACCATATAATTGGCCCTCCAAACCTCTCGTTAAACGAAAATTACGAAAATTACTGCTTAGCAATGCCTAACTGACAGAAACAGACGCTTGTGAAAGACTTACCTATAAGCCGAAATTTTGAATAGTAAAAACGGCGGCCTTCGACTAAGGACCGGAAATTGGTCATTTAGAAATATTTCCCACCGTATTACCGCCGTTAGGAATATCAAATTTAAGATCATTTCCTTATCGGAGCAGAAAATATACAAATACATACATATATACATAAATAATAAACATTTTTTTAGGGCTTAGATTCAAAATCGGTATATAAGTATGTACCACGGCTATAATTAAATTTGAAGCGATTTTCGTTAAAAAAAACTTATTTTCGATTTTCTTCACATTTGCCAGGCTTTATTGTCGGCGCAAACAACTTTTCTGTATCAAATTTCGAAAAGATTTGAGGCTTCTACGCCGCTTAGATGCCAAATTGGGATGCACATATATATCGTCGGCTCAATGCTATTTTGTTTCATACGCCATTTTATATGATCGGAGAAAAACGCAATTTATTGTTTGAGTGAAAACGGGACTGAAGAGTTACTCACTTTTTATTTCATAGGGTTCCTAACAGTGTTTGTATGATTCTCATGCATTTCTATGCCATTACATCCAAAAATAAGCAAGTTATAACAATTTTTGTACTTGGCATTTTGGTCCATATCCACTTTTATTTTAATATTTTTTCGTATTTGTATTACATGGACCACAAAAAGGGTCGGTATGGAAGGACACTAATTTACATACTGCGATCGAAAGAACATAAAATACTGAGTGAAAAATATAGGGCGATAGAAAAATTGAGGCATAGAACAAAAATATTGAAATTATTTCCCGTTATTCAGAGTAAAACAAATTTACCCTACCAATATCTCGAAAACTAGGCGAGATAGGAAAAAAATGATTGCAGATTCTGAAAGAGCATGCTTGGAACCTATATTATCAACCCCTAACTCAAAAAACACAAAAATGGCGTATGGACCAAAATAGCATTAAGCCGACGATATGTGAGCTAAATATTAATCTATACTGATTTTTATAAAACTTGGCAGAGGTATTTGCTGCTTAATAGAACTCCTCTGTGCTAAATTTCATAAAGAACTGACAGAAAATAAATTTTTTATACTGCTTGAATACCAAATCAGGATGTACATACAAATATATAGGGAGTTATATATAAATCTGAACCGATTTTGACCAATTTAATTAAGCTTGCTGCAAGAAAGTACTCTGTACCAAATTGAGGTGCTCTACATATAGCGGGATCTCGGATATCAGCTCTTTTAATTTGATGCAATTCGGATAGTCGAAGGTCTGAATAAAGACATAGTTAAGTTACGACAATCGCGCAAAATCTGCAATAAACCAGGGATAGTGAACATCAAACGTATGTAGGATTTGTTAAAAACATTAACCCCAAATTTCAGAAACCTTCATCAGTGTTGACAGTCTGTATGGTGTTTGGCATCTACAACAGCACTTTAGGTTAGGTTATGAGTGGCAGCCTGTAAAACAGACTCACTTAGATTATACAGTCCATTGTGTTACCACAGGGACGTAAGGGAAAACATACGTTATTCCTAGCTCCTCCCGTTAAACCAATTTGACAGCTTTAAGAAGCTCGAAAGTTGATGTGTTCCAACATCATCCCATCCAGCTAACTCCTCAAAGATATAAGAGCCCAAGGTTATGTGCCGCCTTCTATAGAGAACTGGGCACAGACACATGTGTTCTATTGATTCTTTCTCCTCTA
Source organism: Eudasyphora cyanicolor (assembly GCA_963930755.1). NCBI lineage: Eukaryota > Metazoa > Arthropoda > Insecta > Diptera > Muscidae > Eudasyphora > Eudasyphora cyanicolor. The sequence continues at coordinate 106,731,143 of OZ005737.1, forward strand.
CGTCTCCACAGTTTCTGCAAACGTCATAATGCAAGACCTTAAATCTCTCTGCGTGCCGTCCAATAAGACATTAACCTGTCATGACAGATACGATAAGTGAGACGTCCGTTCTCGACAACGACAGCAGTGCTTGGTGCGTTTTGAGTCTTAGCCGGGCCATATCATTATTGTTGTGTTGCCTTCCTGGAAACGGCAGTAAATAGTGTTCGAATATTTACGATTATCAAGATTCCTCTAAATACAGGTAACTTTCATAGACAAATTTAAGTGTTTTGTGTATAATTGAACACATCTCGCCTAAACGCATGCTCTCCATTTTATTTTACAATACAATACAATGTAGTACGACTTTGTATAATAATTGAATTTTAAAAACATACATACCTTTAGATTCTTATATGTCACAGGATACAGTTTTAAACTCTTGTTGCTTAATAAATGTACATACATAGCTAACATCAATTTAAATTTCTATCACTCACACATTATATGCAGATATGTATGTATGTAAGTACGTACGTAGGATTCTCTGTGTAATTTATAACCGAAGATGTGTGTGCGACATTTGTGCAACTCAGAAACTCATTAAATTGTTAAATTGGGAGATATAACACAATTTGCTCGTTTTGTTTACCCTTCACATCCATAAAGCGTTAAAATCCGCATTATCAGTTCTTATAGTTACATATATATACATATATATGTATACAAAAATGTTTGTATGTATATACATATAAATATGTATATATAAAAAAATAAATATATATAAATAAATAAATATATATAAATAAATATATATATATACGTATGTACAGTATGCCAAGAAAAGTTCTTATATGTATAAAATGTAAAATTTTTTGGAAAACCAAAATTTTGTATTATTTATAAAATAATCATCTTTCGATATTTGTAGAAAATTTTGTTTTTTAAAGTTGTTGTCAAGAAAGTCTTTTAAACTAGTTTGTCAGGCCCTACTCCGATCTGCTGTAAAAGTATGTGAAATATTTGATACAACCCTTTTATCTAACTTGTCGACTTCAAAAATTCAAATAAGATAAAAATGAAGTGTAGTTTTTTTTTTGGAAAAATCAGATGTCAAACCACTTTCTTGACCTACTGTATATATATATATATATATATTATTTTATTTTTCACTAGCTTCTCTATTGATTTGACGCGTTTAAATTTGTTGTGGTTCTGAATACACTTCTTTCCGTTTATACCGACGTAAATCTGTATATTTGTATACATTTATAGTTTCATCGTATCTTTTATCGCGTATTCGTTTTCGGGTTTACTATATTTTTATTGCTATTGAAGAATAACATATTTTATTATATATATCATATACACACTACATGAAAATTAGCTGGATATAAAGCTTTAAGCTTTCTAGCATTGGTGTAAAGCTTTCCTTCCCAAACATTGTACGCCGTCATGACTATAGAACATATTACGCCAGTACCTAATTAATATGTCAACGCACGACGTGCTGTCAAAATCCATATTTTTAATATGGAGTTTTGACAATGCTGCGTACGTCGATTTATGATTTACGGTATCTCTTAAATAATAGTGAATGCGTCCGACGCCTGTCAAACTCGATTTCAAATGTATTTAAATGTACTACAGCTACCCCCAATTACTTATTTGGGCAGCTGTAGTAAATTTAAATACCTTTTAAGGGTGTCTCTTAAATACCAGTGAATGCGTCAGCGTCTGTCAAAAAAACGCATGATGGATAATTTTTAACGCGCGCTGTACCGAAATACGCAGTAAACAAAAAACAGCTGATTTATCATCCCCATTTCAGAAAAATTTTGTTTTACTACATTTGGAGTGGATATTCAGAACAATATCGATTTTATGGATGATTTATATGTTTTGAAAATATTCTTGACAAACCACAAAGAAGAAGAAATAGAAATATATTCCAAAACCAGGAGGCATTCGAATTTTAAACATTTTCCGACAGCAATTAATTTTTCTTCGTCTTCTCAACTTTCTAACTAAGGCCCTTCTTCATAAACATTTAATGAAGGTTTGAAGAACGCTTTAACACTGCTAAAGCGTTCCTCAAACCTTCTTTAACATTTTATGAATAAGTCCCTAAGTTTTCGTAAGGAAAGATTGTAGAAGCTGCACTGAAGCAATTTGATAGTTTGCATTCGAGCAGTATTATTGTGTATTCACCCCAATGACAACGTTTTTTAACTACAAAATTTCCATAGCATTGTAGTTATATGTTTTAATTTGTTTGTTATGCAAGATGCTGTTTTTCATTAGAGAAGAACGGAAACATTGCTAATATATCGTGGAGTATCTAAAGATGTTGGTTTTGTACACTGAAGTCAAATTCTGTTTCTTAAACTCTTTATTGGTTGTGCAAAATGTAAAGACCTGTAATTCTCCTCCTGACTTTGTAAACGCCAACCAAATCTATCGAAGCTGTCGGCACTTGCCATGTAGGGACTAAATTGTGCTTTATATCATATGACAGTGTCGCTATTAAATCAAATTCTATCTTATAATCATGCTTCAAAGTAGAGAATTGTTTATTGGTCAGTTTCAATTGATATTTCCAAATGTCCTCGTTGAACATGAAATTTAAATGCAGGATCGTAAAGCTATGGAAATAAAAACTATTCTGAACAAGCTCGTGTCACATGCTTCATTGTAGGAAGAACAAACACCTGGACTAACGATTTTCTTAGACCGGAATCAAAATTTGTTCTTGAAAATGGATTCCTTGCGTCCAAGCAGCATGAATAGGTTTCCCACGTTTCTGTTGAATTAATAAACATTAATACAAAAATGCTGGTACATAATTTAAAGTTTTGGAATTTACTTGGGAATTTACTTGGTGTTGACAACTTCAGAGAAATTGCTTGCAATGTGCCCTTCTTGATTTTTACACATTTGTGGAGAGGCTCCTTTGTATTCCATAAGTGGGCAGTATCCCAGCTATTTCAATCATTTCTTCGCTCTTAATCTGAAAAACACATTTTGATATAAATTATAACAGTAAAATATTAAATTCTTACCAGTTTGTATTTGGCATTTCCAGCAAATTCAATATTTAATATTTTTCTACTTCGTGCACTGTTCCAAGATAAAAAATAAAATGCTGCTTGTCATCCGTTTGTGTTTATGTTTTCTTTTGTTGTTGTTTTGATTTCTTTCCTTGTATGTGTAAGCGCACTGTCAAATTCGGATTTTTTGAAATTATCCGGTGTATCCGTGTGCGTATTTCGGTAGCTGTAGTACATTTTATATATTTGAAATCGAGTTTGACAGACGCAGGACGCATTCACCGGTATTTAGGAGATGCCCTAAATACGAGTTTGACAGACACCGGACGCGTTCACTGGTATTTAAGAGGTACCCTTAGAAACTACCTGGGTGTAGTTTTGAGAAGACAATAGTCCTGAATCACAAGAGGCAATTTTTTGCAAGCAAGCGGAAAGAGTCCTCTGCCTCCCTCCAACAAGCTTTGACAATGCGTGGAAGAATGTTTTCGTGTGATGCAGCACACAGCTGTATGAGCCTTATTCATAAAAAGTTAATGAAGGTTTGAAAACGATTTAACACTGCTAATACGTTCCTCAAACCTCAAACTAAACACCTTCTTCCGAATTTGGTTCGATGTCGATCAGAAACTCTGCACAAGTAGCCAAGACGTTTCGAAATTGTTCAGAAAACCGTGTGGTCGGTTGACACAACTTCGGTTCAAAAACAAATTCATTCATAATGAAACCTATAAGGCAAAATATGAAATAAATATATAAATAGAAATAAATATCTAAATATAATGTAAATATGCGCGACATGTTGATTAATTTGTGGTACAATTGAAACTAAGGGCCTGTTTCTGTAACTTTTTTTCGTTCGTCTACTGCGAACGATCAAAAATCACTCAATTATTCCGAGAAATCTATAAATCACAGAAGTTTATAATTCGTTGTGTCTGTAGAAAATCATGTAAAAAGCTTGTTCCTAAAATATTTCTAACCTGCGTTTTATAGAATTCAAGTAATAGCTGAGAGAATTTTGATCGTTCGCCGTAGAAGAACGAAAATAAGTTACAGAAACAGGCCCTAAGAGGTGATGTAAAAAAATAAAAAAAATTATCTAGGCATCTTCCTATATTCTTTTGTTTATTATCTGTTCCATGAAAATTACCAGTTAGTTATTTTGCGGGAATTGAAAACACGAGGTTATTAAACGATTCAAAATGTGGAATCTCTATCATCCCACGATATTGATAGAATCCTGGGCTTCATAGGTTGCTTGAGATAGATGGATTGATACATATAAACTCATTCATCTGCATCAACAGAACCCCTCCTCTCCTGAAATGCCAGCTCTCTTCCCTTCATTTTCTTCGACCTCTCCCTCTTCATTTACTCACTTTCTCAGGACGAACACAATGGACCAAATGCAGTGGTTGTGTGCCTCGCGTTCCTTAACCTAACCTATGTGCAGTAATGTCGTATAAATCTCGCATGAAAAAGAGAGGATGTGCAGAATTGTCTGACCGATATTGTACAGAAAAGCGTTTAAATGTCTAAAGGAAATTTGGCCATTCGGCTGAATGTCTAATGAAATTACGAGAATCTGCCGACGTCAGACACGGCGGAAATAATTGTCACTGTCTCTGATTTTTTTGAAGACAGTAAATTCAGCAAATGATTTGACGGAAGTAGCCAATCCAATGGCATTTCCATGTAATTTGCGAAGAATAAATCAAAACATAATCGCAAAAGACCGTAAAGTTGAAAACATTTATTTTTATGTGAGATTTTGGAGAATATTATTGAAATATTGTTCGGGGGTATATAAAAAGTGTATTTCCTTCATTATTGACTGGACGCCTACATCACACAAACAATTTTCCCCTTTTTGTCAACTAATACATATTCTCAATTGTCTTGTGTAAACGCAGTGTTAAGCTATGCGTAGACGATTGTCAGATCGGACAACGTTATCAACCCTGTTAAAGTGCTGCAAATGTACGCACAATGACAGATTGTTAGCCAAAGGTTCAGACGATTGCAGAAAACCTTACAATTTCATATATTTACAATATATTTTGTAAATATTTATATGCAGGATTACCAATAAAAATATTTTATAGATAGTGTTGCCAATAAAATGTTTTTCTGACAATAGCGCCGTTGTCACATGCATTTACTTCGCACATCTAACAATCTGAAAATTATCTCACAATGACTTTTCTGCCAACATTGCAAAACTTATATGTGGCTAAAGTGCAGTTTACCGAAAATGGAAAAAGTAGCCTATCGCGTTCAGTTTGGCCCAAAAGTTACGAAAATAATGTTAAAAATTGGGGCTAGGACCCAGGGGGCCTCAGGACCCAAAAAATGGACCCGGTCCCCGATATAGTCAATATTATACTCAAACGAGAGGTAAGGCCATGTAGAGCCTAAAAATGAAAAGAAAAATATAATAGTGGATCCAGTAGCCATCTAGGGTCCAATATTTTTGGGGACTTGGGCCCCCAAAATCAAGATTATTCTCAAGCAAAAGAAATACCATGTAGAGCCTAAATGTGAAAAAAATATAAAAAGTGTATCCTTTTTATATTTACCTTTCGTTTGGTACTGAGGGAACCATGTGTCTGAGCCCCAGATTTCGAGCCCATTTTCGTATTCCTGGGGTCTTTTAGAGGGGGTCAAAAAATTTGTTTGCCGTGTAGAGCCTAAATATGAAATAAAATATGTAAAAAGTGAATCCAGTAGAACCCTAGGGTCCAAGTCCCCCAAACACAATATTGTACTCAAACGACAGGAAATGGGTAAAATGGGTGCTCCTGCACAACAAATCTATATTATACTTCATATTATTCTTAAGCAAAAATAATATGCAAAAACATATTTTCTAAAGCCCCAGTGACTTCCAAAGAAAAGTATTTCATTTACAAAAAGAAATGAAAAGCGCCTTTAGCGCTTTTCCTAATCAAATATGAACTTGTTATTAAAGGTTTTTCCAATATGAGTGATATGATTTCTTTGAAAAAAAAAACACACTTATTGTTAAGGAAATTCTAAAGTTTTTTATGAAGTACAATCGATACAATTAAGTTCTAAATAAAACGTCATTCAAATGGCCTCCACGACTTCTTCTGCAGGAACGAATTCGATGAACCCAATTTTCGAGCACCTTTTCCACTAAATCAAGTCGTATGTCATGAATGGCACGTTCAATATTGACTAGTAAAGCTTGAAGTGAGTTTGGTTTATTCCGAAAGACCAATGACTTCAAATAACCCCACAAGAAATAGTATAATGGTGTTAAATCACTTCTTGGAGGCCATTCAATATCACAATTTCTTGAAATAATCCAACCTCCAAACTTTTCCGGCAACAATTCAATTGTTTCATTTGCTGTGTGGCACGTCAATGGCAAAAAGGTAGCTTTTAACGAGAGCTAAAATATTGCTCATGGGTGTCAAAGTCGTAGGTCGACTGCAAAGTGGACTAAGCGCACGAAAAGTTGCAATTGGAGAACGATTATTTTGATCATAAAACTGAATAATTTGTAAACGTTGTTCTTGCGTATATCTCTCCATGATGAAATTGTAAACACTACTGAATACAATGAAAAACAAATGACAGATCATGACATATTACAAATGGCCGAAACGTCACTTCAAAATCATATGATCCCTATTGGAAAACTTTATATATTCGGTTAAACTTTTTTCTTTCTCATGAATTTTTACATTTATATTCATTTAGAAATATAAATGATTTTTTTTTCGTTCAGATCGCGAGATTTTTTGAAAAAATAACACATAAAAATACCTTAAGGTGGGTACCATGTTTTTTCTGCACGAAAAATTTTCGCAAAATGTTATTTCGAGTTGAAAAATGGAACGCTTTTTTACAAAGTAGCATTGCAACTTGGAAGTGTGTGTGTCAGTGTCACTTTTATATGTATGTATGTGTATTTTTTCTTTTTGCTAACATTCTTGAAAACAAACAAAAGATAAAATTCTAATCAATAAACAACACAGTGCAACAACCAAAATGGGAATAGGATGAAACCAATTACAAATGAATGTTGACATTATCCCTAACAAAACCTTCAAGGGTTTTTTTCAGTTCAGTGGTAGATTTTTTTTACACGCATTTGAAGTTGGTAATTTTGAACCGCTTTTTCAATGAAAATCGACAAGAAGTAGTACCATTTGCATGTCAGCGCCATCTATCGCGAGTTGTAGGTAAAGCGTGGTACTATGTTCATTTTTCGCGTTGAAATCCCATATAAAAACAAAGTCGCGAAAAAAACTGCGAAATTTTTTCGTTTGTGGTACTATGTTTATTTCAACGCGAAAAAGTAACATTTTGCGCCACCAAAAATTTAACGCCGTTACAAATTGAACGCTGCAACAAATTTAATGCCGCCACCGTCACCCTCCAAATTTGTTTATATTAATTATTGTCCGCAAGAAACTCAACTGTTGTAAATATTAGAAATAAAATTTCCTAATAAAGAATAATAAATTAAATGATCTTCCGAAATAAAGAAAAAAGAATGCAAAGATGTGAAAGGCAAAATAATTATGTTTATGGAATAAACCAGAAGAGTGAAATTCCAATTGGATTGCAGTACAAAAGCAAACAAAATGTGCAAAACACTGAAAGGACATGTAAGTAAATGTAATAATGTGGAGATATGTACATTTATGTTTGTATGTTTAGAACAATTGTGTGCAAAAGCCAGGAGAAACATTATGGACGGCTAACGATACTAAAGCAGTAGGACAATGGAATTGGACAGTGTCTGTGATCTCGATTTGGAAATGGTTGTAAAGAACATAGAAAGTTAGTTTTTGCCAGCCGTAGAAGTTGGAAGAAGATATTCCGTTTATGGTTGGAAGTATAATTTACATATGTCAACAAATATAATGTAAATCCTTAAATATAATAATAAAACATATTTTTCGGTTCATCAAAACATAATTTTATTTATTTATATTCGTACAACAGTAGGAAATTATTTTGTTATTTATAACATTGTACTACCCTGGCTTTTGATGCCTTACGAACATCGCCACCGAACAACACAAAATAAATAATTTATGTATAACATTAGCACAATGATCTCAACAATATTTCCTTTCTGAAATTTAAATTAACTATTCATCATCATTCTAAGTTATTGTTTATTGATTAGAATTTTAATTTTTGTTTGGTTTCAATAATATTAGCAAACAGAAAAAAATGCACATACTCATACACGCATACATACATATAAAAGTGACACTTTGACACACACACTTCCAAACTGCAATGCAACTTTAGTAAAAAAGCGTTCCATTTTTCAACTCGAAATAACATTTTGCAAAATTTTTTCGTGCCGGAAAAACATAGTACATAGTACTAGAAAATAGTTAATTTAAATGTTAGAAAGGAAATATTTTTGAAGATCATTGTGCTAATGTTATACAAAATTATTTATTTTGTGTTGTTGCGGTGGCGATGTTTGTGAGACATGAAAAGTTAGGGTAGTACAATGTTATAAATAACAAAATAATTTCCTACTGTTGTACGAATATAAATAAATAAAATGATGTTTTGATTAATCGAAAAATGTGTTTTATTATTATATTTAGGCATTTACATTATATTTGTTGACATATAAATTATACTTCCATTCATAAACGGAATATCCTCTTCCAACTTCTATGGCTGGCAAGAACTATGTACATATGTTCTTTACAACCATTTCCAAATCGAGATCACAGGCACTGTCCAATTCCATTGTCCTACTGCTTTAGCCGTCCATAATGTTTCTCCTGGCTATTGCAGACAATTGTTCTAAACATACAAACATAAATGTACATATCTCATTACAAGACAAATTCCACATTATTACATTTAGTTACATGTCCTTTCAGTGTTTTGCACATTTTGTTTGCTTTTGTACTGCAATCCAATTGGAATTTCACTCTTCTGGTTTATTCCATAAACATAATTATTTTGCCTTTCACATCTTTGCATTCTTTTTTCTTTATTTCGGAAGATAATTTAATTTATTATTCTCTATAAGGAAATTTTATTTCTAATATTTACAACAGTTGAGTTTCTTGCGGACAAAAATAAATATAAACAAATGGGAGTGCGACGGTGGCGGCATTAAATTTGTTGCGGCGTTCAATTTGCAACGGTGTTAAATTTGTGGTGGCGCAAAATGTTAATTTTTCGCGTTGAAATAAACATACACTCAAAGAATTTTGTGAGTATCATTAGCAAAAATGTTTGTTGTTTCAACAGTCTGTGTCTGCTGAAAAAGGGAAAGCAGACTTCGTCTGTTATTTTAGCAACCCTGTGGTTTTTATTCTAGCACACAAATTTGCCTGGTACTATAGCAAACTAAAACAGTCGTTTTAACAAACAATTTTGCTATTATTTAACAGAAAAAAGCGTCTGGAAGAACAAACTATTTTTGTTATTCTAACACAGGTCTTTTTATTTTAATAAAAGAAATACAAATTTTTATATTTTCCTGATATTTGAGAAGAGTATATCAATCAGGATTCCAACTTGAAGTTATTCAGCCCATGTTTTGATAAGCGTTTCGAACTGTGAAATCTGCACGTACGCTTGATCTAAAAATGTAAATGAAAAATAAATCATTTAGTAAAATTGAATAGCAATAGAAGTATTTAAAAACAATACTTACCGGTCAATGACATTAATAATTATCTTCTTTTTGTCCCAAGGATAAATATAAAGTACATAAATCGTACGACATCGACGCGAACCCTGTCAATGTTGGCCAATGTATTGGGTTTAACCTATAGACACGGTAATTTTACATGTCCAGAGTCATATCATTGGGCAAAATTATCTTATCCATGGATTACATCCAAATTAGACTACATTATTCCGAGTTTTTTTTGGAGCCAAAAGGTTGTTTCGTGATTCGGATATTAGCGACCATCGTTGGAACATATAGAGTAAATAATCAATGTTGCCATATCGGTAAACAAATCACAAAAAGGAAAAAAATAATTACGAGTTGTTGCAGGTATTTTCGTTAGAGTCACACTTCCAAGAGGTGTATGCGATTTGGAAAAGTAGACAAGGAAATAAATTGCAAGTCCATCGCTGTCACAAGTTCTCTGTATGGACAGCACATATTTGCTATGAAATGTTAGTTCATCTTTTGTAGTCGTATTTAAGTAGAGGGTTTTAATAGGACACTGCTTGCTGAGAATCGTGAAAACAACCAGAAATAAGCCTTTCACGCTTAACTGTAGCGACTTGATTAATTGATAACGTGGTTCTTTACGTGCCACATCCCTTATGAATTACATTATGAAATCGTAAACACCCATCCACCGTTCAATATTTTCAGTCCTGTGCCTTCTATTCTCCAAGGCATAAACAATTTCGCCTTTTCCTACACCCAAAAAAAATTGTTTGCTGTTAATAACAAACAACGTCTGCTAATTTTTAGCAACCATTTTTTCTGCTAATACAGCACATTTTCTGCTGTAATAGCAAAAAGTTTGCAGTTTTGCATTAGCAAACGCACTGCTGAAAAATTTGCAGTTTGCTGAAAATTTTTGCTGTTAATCAAAATATGTGAAAATAAGACAAAAGTTGCAATAATTTACATGATAAAGTTCAACTACCATTGAAAATCAAAAAGGTTAAGGTCATTCGTGAGATAAGACAAGTATATTTTAAAAAAAAATAAATAATTATTCGGCGATATCTGTTTTAGAGTTACGGTTCTCAATATTTTTATTTTTTCATTAGATTTTAAAAATATTGGAAATAGGAGTCGATTAAAACTGCAAAAAGTAAAACACAAATCGATAACGAATATGATTTGACGATCTCAAAATCTTAGTTCCGGACATACAATTAAAATTAATCTATTGTGTTTAGATTTTAGTTTCTAATTTTTTATACATATTCTAATAAACCAAAGCTAAACATTAATATTTTATGTGCGATTTGTAAAAATGTTTATAAAGTCTGGTTCACACAACGCAATTTTATTTCAAGCAAGTGTCAAAGTTTGTAGGAAAGATACAGAGAGCACTTTCCGCTTGGAAGAAATTGCCTCGTGTGATCTAGGACTAAGTATTGTGTATGCAAAAAAAGTTAAAAAACGAGAGAATTCCTGAAGGCTTAGGGTGAGTATTAAGAGAAAATTTCGCAAGATTGTATCATTCTGTGCAAAGACGATTTTTATACGGTTTCCACGGCTATTCCTGTGTGTATTGTTGTTGTTTCAAAGTGCGAATAAAAAACAAAACGTTCAATCGAGTACGAGAGTTTTTTCCCCTCCCTTTCCAACTGCCACCCCTACAAACACCATTAAACCGCTGATAAAATTGCCTCGTGTAAATTGGAACGAACATAGACACCTCAACACACCCGGTAATTCGGCGTCTCTCTCTGTCAAACTTTGACACTTGCTTGGAAAAAGTTGCCGGGTGTAAATCTGCACATAGAGGCATACGGAAGATAATGTTCAGATTCACACTCGGCAACTTTTTCCAAGCAAGTGTCAAAGTTTGATGGAGAGAGAGGCGGGCGGAAAGAGCTCTCTCCAACAAACTTTGACACTTGCTTGGAAAAAAAACTTTTCCAAGCAAGTGTCAAAGTTTGATGGAGAGAGAGGCGGGCGGAAAGAGCTCTCTCCAACAAACTTTGACACTTGCTTGGAAAAGTTGCGGAGTGTGAATATGGACAATGGGGAAAGTAGTTTCTTGTACTGGCAATCCGTTTTGTGTTTTTCATTTGCACTTTGCTGCGTGTGAATCGGGACATAGACATTCTTTATGACGGAAAAAAGAAAATTAAAAAAGCGTCATTTAATTTATATTCCTTACCACTGAAACCAATTTTTTCCATTAAAATGTGCTTGCGATAAGTTACACATATATTCATATTTGTGCAGATGACAAAATCTCATATAAAATGTTTATTTCGCTTATCAAAAAATATTGACAGGCGTAATATGCTTTCACTAGCATTCAAGATTGCCTCTTTGACAGACATCGTGCGCCGACGACGGCTATTTAAGTAACACCCTTTGAAGAATAAAATATTTTACGCCGAACAAATTGAATTGGATTTTGTCTTGGCGTTTTTTTAGGACCGGCCAAATAATTCTTCTAGCGCAATTGCGTTTGAAGTAACCCTAAAACCAAAAAAAAAAAATTAATTGGATTGAAATTTTCGTTCTGTTTGTTAATTCGCATTAAAAAAGCATTTCGCGAAGATAATGCAAATGGTTTTAATAAGTAAAACGGTTCCGGGACAGCTTCGACAACACTTACAAATGGCTAAAGAAAAAAGGCGAAATTGTGTATGCCTTGGAGGATCAATTAATCAAGTTGCAACAGGTAAGCATACACAAATTGGAAATATCTCTATGATTGTGTAAGTCTTATTTCTGGTTGTTTTCATGATTCTCAGCAAGCTCTATGGCTCTGGACATGTACAATTACCGTGTATATAGGGTGAACCAATTGGCTAACGCGTAGGAGTCACTGATCATCATACGGTCTTGGAGAACATCAAATATAACCAAAAGGTCGTACGATGTATGTTCTTTATTGTTATCATTCGGACAAAAAGAAGATAGTTATAATGCCAGTGACCGGTAAGTATTGTGTGTAGATGCTCCTATTTAATTTTCTAAATGATTATATATTTTGATCAAGCGTACACAAATGCACATAAAGGACCATGTTATCAATTAATCAAGACGCAACAAGTAAGTGTACACAAATTGAAAATTAAATGTACTATGATTATAAGACTTAATTCTGTTTGTTTTCAAGATTCTCACCAAGCAGTGTCCTATTAAAATACGGGTATAAAAGATGATCTGAAATTTCGTAGCAACTACAATATATAAATTCAGATAACTTGTGTCATGGATGGACTAACCATTTATTTCCTTGTCTACTTTTCCAAATCGCATACAACTCTTGGAAGTGTGACCTTAATGATAATACCTGCAACAACTCGTAAGTATTTTTTTTCCTTTTTGTGATTTGTTTACCGAAATGGCAACATTGATTATTTACTCTATATGTTCCAACGATGGTCGCTAATATCCGAATCACGAAGCAACCTTTTGGCTCCAAAAATCTCAGGATAATTTAGTCTAATTCAACCTCTTCCGTCGGCTTGTCGAGGCTAGAGTTTGAGAGGGAGCACGACCAGCGTATCCGCCGCCTTCTACCAGCCATCGTGGAGATAGCCAGGCGTCCAACCGGAGTGGCAGAGGCTCTGGAGAGTCTCTTGGCGACAGGTCGTTCGCCAGCCGTTGCACCAACAACAAGTGTACCAACAGCTCTAACAACACAACCACAAACTAGGCTGATCATTCGCAGTGAACGGACGTGTCTATCACATAGCGGATAGTTACCAGTACCTATTACGCAATAGCAAAAATCTGTACAAAGTCTGTAAGGCCTACATCGTAGTACCTATTACGGTCTAATACAGACAAAATAAAAGTAAATTCTCTTGACGGGGATGCCTTCGTGTTCCGATGGAGCGCGGTTCCCAATCGTTCGACTGTCCGTCCGTTGGTCTTGGCCAAAGCCGACCACACCAAAAATGGTGAAAATCTCCCCCAAGTACTCACAAAAGGTGATGCGGTGAGGGGAAAACGTCATGTCCGACCGTCAAAACGGAAGCACAATGAGCATCGTGTAGCGCTCAGAGTTTTGACGAAGTTGGAGGCTGTTGAGGTTTCGGCTTTTACCGAAAAACAAAACGAGTCACTTACCTGGGCTAAAGGCGTCATAGATGCTTGTAAGGCCAATGAGTCGGCTGAAAGAGCCACAAATTCAGCTGTGTTAACGGCTAATAAAGTAAAACGAATCAGATCACCTGATGAACCCCTGCCTTCGAAAAAGGCAAGAGGCCCTAATGTCACCATCAACAGGACACTCACCAAGCCCTTCAATGAAGTGGCGAAGGAGAGTCTAGTGATGGCTGTTATAGACAGAAGTAGTGAGGATGGATCCATCCTCAAGGACAAATGGAGTCATGTACAATCAGCCATTATGGCTCATTACCTCGATGTCCGTAGAGAAATGCCAATCTGCAACGATGCAGGATGGCATCAGTGGAGAGTAAAGCTCTTATATTTCGGTGATGCCAGATCAGTAGACCTGTATAAGGCTGCTCTGAGTCGAGCGGGTGAGGTGTGGCCGGGTGCCCAGTTGGATGTTGTCGAAAAAAACAACATCCCTAGTCACCCTAGAGCCATCACCTGGGTTACAGAAGAGCACTCCAACCCGGCTGACATCTTAGAAATAATAAAAGATTCCAATCCTGGTCTGCCGGCCCATAATTGGAGAATCAGCAAGGTGGGTGAGGCGGATGGTAAAAAGCGGCAGGTCAATCTTATCCTAAACGCTGAATCCACCTCCCATATACAAAGTGCGAGTGCAACCCTACAATATGGCTTCGAGACTATAGTCTTGAAGATATACAAGCAGGATATAGCTCCCACTGCAGAAGGTGAGTCGTCCACCGTGGCACTTTCTGAAAGTGCGGAGGTACCCACGCCTATTATTTCTGGTGACTCCAACTCTAACAGAAGATCTGTAACGTCCTTCTCTAAGGACAAAAGCTCTACTTCGGACACAGAGAGGCTGAGGGGAGTCTCCGGACTCTTTGACGCATCTGGCGGGGACATGCTTCTCGACGATACGGACGAAGAGTTCGATAACACCCTTGTCGGGGTGGATGTTAATCTGTCAATTACCAATGATGGTAAGAATTCTACAGATTAACCTCCATCACGCTAAAGCAGCCTCAGCGGCTCTATTGCTGCGCCTGTCCACAGGCGCAGTAGACATCGTCCTGATACAGGAGCCCTACGTAGTGGGAGGAAGGGTGTGTGGTATTAGGACACCTAACTTTAAACTGCTTGTGGCCAACTGTGAAGGCACTCCAAGAACCTGCATTTTGGCCAGGAAAGATCTAAGTATCTTTCTCCTGACTAATTTAAGTGATAAAGACCAAACAGCTGCTAGCCTGGAGATCGGTGATCGCATATATTGGGTGGTCTCCAGCTACTTGCCTTATGAATCTGTAGTACCGACTGCTCTGTTCAGGGAAGTAGTAGAAGAAGCAACGTCTGACGAGGTCGAGCTTATTATTGGCGCAGACACGAACGCTCATCATACTATCTGGGGTAGTACGGATATAAACAATAGGGGTGATTCGCTTCTTGACTTTATTCTAACTTCCAACCTTAGTATTTGTAACATAGGTAATAAACCGACCTTCACAATTAAAGACAGACAAGAAGTACTCGACGTAACGTTTGCTACTGACCGGCTGTCAGACAAAATTATTGGGTGGAATGTACTGGACGACCACTCATTCTCAGATCACCATTATATTGAGTTCAAACTCGCGGAAAAAGCACCTAAACCCGCCGTCCACAGAAATGTAAGGAAGACAAAGTGGCATCTGTATGAGAAGAATTTCAAGAAAGTCCTCAACTCTAAACTTCTGTACGAACCGAATGACAAAGCCGGTCTGGATAATCTGGTCGATCATATCACCATATCATTCAATAGATCCCTTGAAGAAGCCTGTCCAAAAACAAGGTACAAGGGTAAAACTAAACCCCAATGGTGGACTTCTGAGCTAACGGCTATGAAAAAGACCTGCAACAAGCTATTCAATAAGGCTAAATCTACTGGGGTCGCTAATGATTGGGATGCTTATAAAGAGCAACTCAAGATCTATAAGAAGGACCTTAGAAAGGCGCAAAGGCGCTCTTGGTATACCTTCTGTGGTGAAGTGGAAAAGGTCTCCGACGCCGCTAGGCTGAGGAAGATATTATTTGCTTCACCCTGTACAGTGGGATATTTACAGGATGAGGCAAATAACTGGACCAAAAACAGCGAGCAGTCGCTCAATGTACTGCTCGACACACATTTCCCGGGGAACTCTGTAACAGAACCCGAGGATCAGCAGGACCAACAAGAGTGCGAGTGGACTGCGAGCGTCGCTAGCTTCTTGACTGAGAGATCCAGAATAAGCTGGGCTATTAACAGCTTTGAGCCCTTCAAGTCACCTGGACCAGATGGCATCACTCCAGCAGAAATGCAGAAAATGTTAAAGTACATTATCCCCTGGCTGGAGAAAATTTATGTAGGCTGTATCAGGCTTTCATACGTCCCGAATCGATGGAGGGATTCCAAAGTGGTATTCATACCTAAAGCGGGAATGATATCACACAATAGGCCAAAAGACTTCAGACCAATTAGCCTATCCTCCTTCCTATTGAAAGGTCTGGAAAGACTTTTAGATCATTTCATTAGGGAAAACCTGGATACAAAACTCCTGTCGGGGAACCAACATGCTTACAATAAGGGCAAGTCTACAGAATCAGCCCTGCACGAACTTGTGAGCACTATCGAATCGTCCCTGCATTTCAAGGAATTCACCATGGTGGCATTTCTTGACATAGAAGGGGCTTTTAACAACATTCACTCAGATGCGGTAATTGCGGCACTCTCACATCTAAAATTTAACACTAGTTTGATTAGACTAATTCAAAGTCTGCTCACCAGAAGACGCATAACAGCATGTCTAGGGTCCACAACTCTAACAAGGTATGTAAACAGAGGGACCCCGCAAGGAGGAGTACTGTCTCCACTAATTTGGAACCTAGCGGTGAATGAAATCCTGCTAGATCTAGAACGTTGTGGCTGCAAGGTCGTGGCATATGCGGACGACGTGGCAATCGCAGTGAGTGGCAAATTCGTAAACGTCCTCAGAGACATCCTACAGGTGGCTCTGAATAAGTTGGCTAGATGGGCCAGAAGCAGCGGATTGGGCGTTAACCCCAACAAGACAGAATTGGTTCTCTTTACTAGGATGAATAATGTCCCACATGTGGACCCTCGACCTCGGATTATTGGAACAGATCTAGTCTTTTCTGAAAGTGCAAAATTTTTAGGAATAATTCTAGATAGGAAAATGTTATTTAGACTTAACGTATTGGAACGTGTAAGGAAGGCCAACGTCGCCTTATATTCCTGCAAAAAGGCTGTAGGGTCGCGGTGGGGACTCTCTCCTAAAATCGTCCACTGGATATATATAGCAGTAGTTCGTCCAATACTGTTATACGGTATTGTGGTATGGTGGACGGCAACTGACAAGCTAACCATTACCAACTTACTAACAAAGGTTCAGAGAACTGCCTGCCTGAGCATAAGCGGAGCCTTAAGGACTACAGCGACCGAGTCTCTACAAGCCCTACTCCATATACTGCCGATTAATATTGTGGCGAGAGAAGTTGCAACCAAAGCGGCAATAAGATTAAACTGCCTATCAATGTGGAGGTACAAGAACTATGGTCACATGAGGATATCAAAGTGTAGTGCTATGGTAACCGACCGAGTGGACTATATACCAACTGTGTACACCTTCGAGAGAAATTACATCACTATGATTCCCGCCAGAGATGAATGGGTCGGCAGAATACTAGGTAATAGAGACCATCTCTACTTTTACACGGATGGTTCGAAGCTTGATGAAAAGGTTGGTTTCGGAGTACACTGTGAAGAACTTAGTCTGGATATAGCCAGATACCTGCAGTGTCTATCAAGCCGAAATAATGGCAATATGGGAAGTCGCCAAGTGGCTGAGTCGCAACATAGTAACCAATACTGGCGTTGTCATTTACTCGGACAGCCAGGCTGCCATCAATTCTGTGGAGGCAACATCCCTAAATTCACAAACAGCCCTCGACTGCCGCAGATCTCTTAACGAGATGGCTGAGCAGTTTAATATACACCTCATATGGGTGCCTGGGCATAGGGATATCCCGGGGAACTGCAAAGCCGATGAACTTGCTAGGAAAGGGACGACGTTACAAATTCTCGAAGAATTTGCATATACATATTGGTGCGCCACTATCCACGTGCAAGCTTTGGCTTAGGCAAGAGGCAATCAGGAAGTCCAACGAAAGATGGACAGAAATCGGCACCTGCAGGGTAGCCAAGGTATGACCTGAGAAGGTCAAAATATCTCCTCGCACTAGAGAGGAAACGATTGTCTACGTTAGTACAGGTTCTGACGGGACACTGCTTGATCGGAGAACACGCCAAAAGATTGGGTATTGACTCCAATGACTTCTGCCGAAGCTGTGGAGTTGAGGAAGAAGTGGAGAGCATTGAGCACTTGCTTTGCGACTGTCCCGCTTTGAGTAAACGACGACTGGACATGCTGGGGTCGGCCTTTTTAGGCAGACGACGACTGGACATGCTGGGGTCGGCCTTTTTAGGCAGCCTAACAGATCTTTCCAGTACTGACATTCGTACTATCGATAAATTTATATATCAAACAGGTTGGTTTCGATGAGGGGCATTTCAGCCCGTGGTAACACTAGGGACCTAATCTGGTCTATGTGAGCTTGTAAAAAAAATACGGCTGCCACCCTAACCTACCTACCTACCTAGTCTAATTTGGATGTAATCCATGGATAAGATAATTTTGCCCAATGATATGGCTCTGGACATGTACAATTAGATACCGTGTCCATAGGGTAAACCCAACACATTGGCCAATATTGACAGAGTTCGCATCGATGTCGTACGATTTATGTTCTTTATATTTATCCTTCGGACAAAAAGAAGATAATTGTTAATGCCAGTGACCGGTAAGTATTGTTTGTAGATACTCCTATTGCTATTCAATTTTATTAAATGATTTATTTTTCATTTATATATTTAGATCAAGCATACAAACAGATTTCACAGTTCGAAAC
Source organism: Eudasyphora cyanicolor (assembly GCA_963930755.1). Classification (NCBI taxonomy): domain Eukaryota; kingdom Metazoa; phylum Arthropoda; class Insecta; order Diptera; family Muscidae; genus Eudasyphora; species Eudasyphora cyanicolor. Next base: position 106,749,953 of record OZ005737.1, read on the forward strand.
GCTTATCAATACATGGGCTGAATAACTTCAGGTTGGGGTCCTGGTTGATATACTCTTCTCAAATATCAGGAATATATAAAATTTGTATTTCTTTTATTAAAATAAAAAAGAAAGAAACGTATGCTAAAATAAAAAAAATAGTTTGTTCTCCCAGCCGCTTTTTTCTGTTAAATAATAGCAAAATTGTTTGCTAAAATGACTGTTCTAGTTTGCTACAGTAGCAGGCAAATTTATGTGCTAAAATAACAACCATAGGGTTGCTAAAATAACAGACGAAGTCTGCTTTCCTTTTTTCAGCAGACACAGACTGTTGAAACAACAAACATTTTTGCTAATGATACTCACAAAATTCTTTGAGTGTAGTACATATTTTGTTTTTTTCGGGAAATATTAAACCGATTTCTTTCTTTAGCCATTTGTAAGCATGGTCGAAGCTGTCCCCCGGAATCGTTTTACTCAATAAAATCATTTGCATTATCTTCTTTGATGGATGTGATCTCTTTGCCAAAAATATTTCTATACTCCGCCAGCGGAATGCCTTTGTAATATAAATTAACAAACAGAACGAAAATTTCAATTTTATTCGGCGTCAAATATTTTACTCTTTAAAGGGTGCTACTTAAATAGCCGAAGTCGCCGCACGATGTCTGTCAAAGGGTGTTACTCTTGAATGCTAGTGAAAGCATATTACGTCTGTCAATAATTTTTGATATGCGAAATAAACATTTAATCAGGGTTGTTGTGGAATCCGATTGTTGTCGGAATCGGAATTGAAACCGAGAAAGAAATATCTTTGGTGTCACAAAAGGTTATTTTTTTCGATTTCAATTCCGATTCGAACAACAGTCGAATTCCACGACGAGAAAATTAATAAATTTTGTGTCACAGAAAGTATTTTTTTTCCTCGATTTCAATTCCGATTCCGACAGCAATCGGATTCCACAACAACCCTGAATATGAGATTTTGTCATCTGCACAAAAACATTTAATAACTTATCACAAGCACATTTTAATGGAAAAAATTGGTTTCAGTGGTAAGGAATATAAATTAAACGCAGCTTATTTTCTTTTTTCCCGTAATAAAGCATGTCTATGTGCCGCTTCACACGAGGCAACTCGGTGTTTGTTGGAGATAAAGGCAGCTAAGCGCGAATGAAAAACATAAAACGAATTGCCAGTACAAGAAACTACTTTCCCCATTATCTTTCTCTCGTACTCGATTGAACGTTTTGTTTTTCATTCGCACTTTGAAACAACAACAATACACACAGAAATAGCCGTGGGAACGCAAAGGCAAGTTCAAAAGAGAATTGGAGAACATAAAAAATCGCTGATAAAATTCGCCCGGAGTAAATCGGAACTTTCAATTTCAAACCGAAAATTTCACAAGTATTGTGTTTTTGTGTTTTTTTTAGGGGTATAGAACTTCGAATTGAAATAAAACACAAGAAAATCGTTTTAAGGTCCATCAATTTGGCTTTATTGGAAGGATAATTTTATGTCATTAATGTTTAAATATGATTTCGGGCATGTGGCCGCCGCGGCTGGCTCGAATAAAGCCAATTCTACAGGTCCAATTTTCAACCACTTTTTCGAGCATATGGGGCCGTATGTCGGCAATAACGCCACGAATGTTGGCTTCCAATTCCCCTAACGTTTCTGGTTTGTTGGCGTAGACGAGCGACTTCACATATCCCCAAAGAAAATAATCCAATGGTGTCAAATCACACGATCTTGGTGGCCAATTGACAGGTCCATTCCGCGAAATTATGCGCTCATCGAATGTTTCCTTCAATAAATCGATTGTGACGTGCGCTGTGTGGCATGTAGCGCCGTCTTGTTGGAACCACAACTCATCCACATTCATGCCATCCAATTCGGGAACAAAATAGTCGGTTATCATGGCTCTATACCGGTCTCCATTAGCTCTCCACAGCTCCAATTGCTGTGCACGGTGGCGAATCGATTCATTCGGGTCCTCTTCAACACTTTGCTCTACAGCGGCAATTGTTTCTTCGGTGCGCACTGTTCGACGTCTCTGCGGATGCGTATTATCACATAGAGTAAACGTAGTGCGAAAACGATCCATGGTTAACGGAATTAATTGCTCTGATGGACGATTATGTCGACCGTAAAATGGACGGAGCTTGCGGTAAACTTCGCGAACTGAACCATTATTTTCGAAATAAATTTGCACGATTTGCAAGCGTTGTTCTTTTGTCAACCTGTTCATGATGAAATGGCAAACCAAACTGAACATAAATGACATTAGAGTTGCCAGATTTGACCACAAAATGCCAGTTTTATCTCTATTCGAAAAACAAAGCTGTAAAAAAAACACCCGGTATTTGCCGTCCTGTGGCAACAAAATTTTTCAGATGTAATTTCAAGTATAGAAATCGTCTTTGCACAGGATGATACATTTTGCGAAATTTTCTCTTAATACTCACCCTAAGCCTTTAGGAATTCTTAACTTTCTTATTAAAGGAAGAACTTTTTTTGCATACTCAATACTTAGTCCTGGATCACTCGAGGCAATTTCTTCCAAGCATATGTCCAAATTTGTAGAAGAGAGGGGCTGGCGGAAAGTGCTCTCTGCCTCTCTCTCCAACAAACTTTGACACTTGCTCGAAAAAACTGCCTTGTGTGAATCAGAACTTTATAAACATTTTTATAAATCGCACAGAAAATATTAATGTTTAGGTTTGCTTTAATTAAAATATTTATAAAAAATGAGAAACTAAAATCTAAACTCAATAGATTAATTTTAATTGTATGTCCGGTACTAGGATTTTGAAATTGCTCTATTTCCATGTCAAATCATATTCGTTATCGATTTGTGGTTTACTTTTTGCAGTTTTATTCGACTCCTATTTCCAATATTTATAAAATCCAATGAAAAAATAAAAATATTGAGAACCGTAACTCGGAAAATAGATATAGCCGACAAATTATTTATTTTTTTTTTAAATATACTTTTCTCATCGCAGTAATGTCCTTAACCTTTTTCTTAATTTTCACATATTTTGATTAACAGCAAACTGCAAATTTTTCAGCAGTGCGTTTGCTAATGCAAAACTGCAAACTTTTTGCTATTACAGCAGAAAATTAGCTGTATTAGCAGAAAAAATGTTTGCTGAAAATTAGCAGACGTTGTTTGTTATTAACAGCAAACTTTTTTTTTTGGTGTAGTACCACAAACGAAAAAAATTCGCAGTTTTTTCGCGACTTTGTTTTTATATGAGATTTCAACGTGAAAAATGAACATAGTACCACGCTTTATATGGGATTTCAACGCGAAAAATGAACATACGATAGTACCACGCTTTATATGGGATTTCAACGCGAAAAATGAACATAGTACCACGCTTTAACCGCCGGAACCAGGAGGTCGAACGTTAACGGTTGCATGAATCTGGACTATGCGAAAAACAGCTGAACAGGCAATATGTTTTCATTCACTTTGTTCCCTTTTTTGGCCTAGAAATACAAATAAAACTTTTCTTTCGTAAATATCGCGAAATTTTTTGAAAATAACACAAAAATACATTGTCTATTTATTACCTTAATTTACATATTTTGCTCCATTTTATATCAAAATAACATTAAAAATAGCAAAATGTGCTCTACTGGATTGATGGTTTTTAAATTGTCGTGTTAGCCCCAAAAGGAACTATGTCTGTTTGTGTGGCAGAAGAGGACAGCGGGCGCTGGTAATAGATGTTCAGGCACCGACAATAGCTCAGCGGAATGGGACGCAGTTCTTGCTTACCAGCTCCTGCCCAGACATACGACAAAAACTAAATTTACCAGCTTATGGGGGGAAAAGTTTTGTTGATGACCATACCGGACCACGAATGATGATTTGAATAGTAAGAAGTTTATGTTTTGAGCCTAAAAGCGACATATGATGTTGTGCATGCCGCGGCTTCCCACCCCGACCATGGTAACCTTTGGTCTTCGTCAAGGTCACCCCTTATCCGTCCCGCCTTATTTCTCCACCACAACCTTGATCACTCACCCTTGCCTACAGCACTTAAAGCTCCATTATTTATAAAGACAGTATTTTCTTCAATACATTACAAAATTCGTTTCGTCTTTATTCATAAAAGGGACATGCAAATATTACTTTATTACAAAGTGATGAATTCATTGAAACGACGATTTAATTAATTAATTTTTAATTTTGATGGAAATAATGCTATGTATATGTTTGCTCCTTCTTCGGGTAAGTATCGGTTTCGACGTCTCGATAGCAGCTGTCCAGCACGGCCCAAAAAGAGATATGTTAGCCGCAACCCTCCGGTGTCCGTCTGTCCGTCCGTATTCGTCTAATAGTGTTTTAGTATGTCTTTATTTAAGCATTCGAGAAATATAGCTTAGATCTTAATTTTGTAAATATAAATTGGTTTCTTTTTTATAATTTATAGGGACAGCATTGTAATGTAAATGGGAGGCAATATATGCTCGATAAATATGAAATAGACGTTCCTAAGATGAGCTCACCCTACACGCTGTTTCTACCTTTACACTATAAAAGGGTTATGTTATATTGTACTAACCTAATGCCTACCCTTTTTTCTTCAGTACTAGTTTGATCTCTATTGTTTTATTTCAGGAAGCTGTTGTCGTCCGTATGTCTGTCCAAGCGGTTGATTGTCTCTGGTAGTTGGTCGTTGCACGTGGTACCTGTGCACCCCGGGGCTGGTGGTGCTAGTGTGGATGCAGCTGCTCCCTCGTTGCGGCAATCGGAGGTCCCGTGACTTTTGTGAAGGTGTTTGTCTACTTTCTTTTTAATTTATTGTTTAAAGTTTTGGTATGTGTATTTAACAAGTTTGGTATGTCTATTTAACACGTTTAACACGAGGCTTACTGGCTCGTCTGTAAATGTAACACAATTTGTGAACTTTTGCCTTTTGTTTTGTTCTATTTGGCAACTTGCTTTTTAATATTATGTTATTTTTCTCAGTTAAAGTCACTTTTTTTGTTTTTAGCAATAAACAATGATCAAAATAATTATTAGGATAATATAAAATTTCTGGTGTTAAAGATTTATTATTTGTGGACCTCCGTATCTTTGCCGATCTATCCAGAAAAAGAGGCCATCTTCTTGAGCTGTAGCTCTAACTTCAGCTCGGTTTGGAAACAGCTGTTTGCCTTTTCCAATATCCCCTATAAGGATAACATATGTTTAGCGCCGTGTGACGTTAGATTAAGATATAGAGGGCGTTCTTTCCATCCCTCATACATCACAAACCCAACCATCCTGCCAACATCCTTGTTAAAGGATGGGAGGGGAGACATTCGTCCTTCACACATGAACAATTTCGTTCAGTGTACTTAACGGCCCAACAAAATCTGGCCACATGAATCTGGGGAAACTGACAAGATACCGTATGGCAACCCGTAATGGCAAGACGCCAAAGTCAATACCGGTACACGGGCGAACAACGAGTGTAAAAAGAAAATGTTTAAGAAATTGCAGAAAAAGTTGAAATTAATAAGAAAAACCACGGAATAAATCATTGTACCAAAAAAATAAAGGAACGATTTACCCCGACAAAAACGTAGAATCTGGAGAAAATGGGCAATTTATTTAAAAAAAGTCCATGTCGCGTTCGTTTGAAATAGCTTGTGTGTGTGAAAGCGAAGAAAAAAATATTGATTGTGTTAGTGCGTCGGTTATTAACTAAGTAAATATGAATGAAAGAAAATATTGTGAATGTAAAGTTCGTGTGTAGCAAAACTAATGACGGAGAATCAATAAACCAAAGTGCAATGAACTCCAATTATAAAAAGGAGATTATTTACTCTGAAAGCAATGACAATTGAATACTATAGACGTCGCATGGTATTTACTGACTTCATCCGCCAGGTGGCCTCCGAGCAGCCTTTCTCTCATTCTCAAATTCCTCTCTCAATTATTTCTCTGTCAAAACATGCCGACTTTTTTGTACTCTCAAATAATTTCTGAGAAGGGAGTGAGTTTTTCAGTTTGTTTTGTTGTTGAATGTTTTGAAGTTGGAATATAATAAAACTAATGATGAAAATCTTTTCTCTCTTTGCAGAGTAAATAAAAGTATCTATCCTCTCTTTGCAGAACGCTCTCTTTACAGTTTAGCCAGACAAAGCGCCATCTTCAATATGCAGACATACTAAACGAATTTTCAAACTCCATGCGACGTCTATAGTATTCAATTGTCATTGCTGAAAGGTTAGGAAACAAAAGATCGATAACTTCCCTCAGCAAAGCTGTTATCGATGGTCGCTAATGCAATAATATTTACTACAACGAATATAAAATATTCGGGTTTTAAAAAAACTAAAAACAGAAAAATATAGATATTAAATCTATGCTGAGCCTAGACGAAGTCGTAGAAGTTGGAAGAAGATATTCCGTTTATGGTTGGAAGTATAATTTACATATGTCAACAAATATAATGTAAATCCTTAAATATAATAATAAAACATATTTTTCGGTTCATCAAAACATAATTTTATTTATTTATATTCGTACAACAGTAGGAAATTATTTTGTTATTTATAACTGTTCGCGTGTAAAACGACCCAACCTAATGTGCAAGTGCCGCCCTTTACAACACTGGCTAATGAATAACCGCGAACGTATCACCCATCACTCATCTCTTCTTTTGTTTGCTGCTGCGGCACTTTGCCATTATTTCTTGCCCTTTAATTACTCGTTACTTTGAATCGCCGTCGGTCGATGACATTGAAAATTTTGGCACTCCGTTTCTAACAAGCAAAGCAACAGCAGCAAACCAAAAGTGAAATAAGTAGAACAAACCGTTGTTCGTAGTTTTAACAAGTAAAGTGTGTGAACAAGAAAGAATTAAAAAAAAGGAGCAAAGAATAAAACTGAAATCTGTCTCTGAAACAAAGTGTTTTATTTACAAAATTATATCAGATAGAGGCATTAAAAATTCCTATTAGAGGCAGTGCTTTCAAGAGCCAGACAGGCCACAGTGATATTGTCCCAGAGAATCATCAGTTTGATCGGTTTGGTGGTGTCCACAACGTAAAGTCATTGTTGTTGTTGGTTATTCTGTCTGTCCCGAGCAGTTTCAATCAAAGCAGTAGACTGTGGGTGCACGAATGTATGTATACACGGACGTACGTACATACATACTCGTATAACGGCCAGCCAGCGCAGTGCGAATAAACAAACAAACAATCAAACCGTGGATCATCAACAAAGGGCTGTTGGGCAGCACCAAGCAAACGGTGGTGAGTGAGTAGTGGCCAGTGCCGGAGCAGAAGGGCGCTGTAGGGCGCCGACGACAAACACGGCTTGAGATAGGGTAAGAAAAAGTTGACGACGACGACGTCAACATATGGTCCTCCCGATCCGTTGGAATTAAAACTTGAAGACACCAGCGTACCCTAAGTTTGAAACGAAAAGGAGAAACAAGGTATGTACAGTGCATTATTATTGGAGGTGCTGTGAAGAAAATACTAGTTGTGTGCCTTTACCTGTCCCTAAATTAATTTCCCTATCCCGTGAATTTCTATCCCTGCTCCAAATTTCATATTGAGGTTACAAATTGCGTAACAGTGACTACATAACTCGGAGGTAGCCAAATCAGAAAAATAGGAAGAAAAGAAAATTAACTGTTTTAAAAAATACGTTACTCGTTGTTGAAACGAAGGAATTGTTTTTGTAAATATTTTCAATTTGCCTTTTCATTAGAACAACTGCATTTCATCGCTTGTCCTTTTGGTATTTCGTCCGTTTGCTGCGAAATTTAGTGGAATTGGCTATCTTGATTTTTGTCACTTCTTTTGCATGGGCAATCTGAATGTGCACAGTGAACCAAAAATATATTTTGGAAAAATATTTATGTCTTTTGAGACGATAATTTGAAAAGAGAGTATTCCTGCAGCATGAACGAAATTTACAGCACAGTGGTGGAAACTATTTCTTGGTGAAAATCAAATTAGATTTGAAATTAAAATTTGAGAAATTCCTCTATACCTCGGAAATTGACTTGTGCCTTACCTTTGTGTGGAGATTTTTCACTACAGTTGGTCATAGCGAATTTAAATCCGAAAATATATTTTAATAATCTGGAAAGTGGTCAATGATCTGGACAATACTCACTACCCCTGATTGGAGAGTGCTCGGGTGGTGATTTCTCTGCACAGTGGGTCAGAAAAATATTTTTTGTGAATTTTGTATGGTATTTGGGGTTGCAATTGTAACTTCACTCTGCTCCAAACGGAGTGTTTGGCAAACCGAATCAAAAAATTTTTTTTGGGAACTTATAAAACAAATTCATATTTCCTCTGCGGTGGTGTTCATAAATTTCTGTCCCTAATTCCGAGGAGCAATTCGAAACAATTTTTGACAATCTTGAAACATTGATATTTGCACATGAATAAACGGTTGGTGACATTGTCCGAAATTTATTTCACAGTGGTCAAAATCCATTCCTTGAAATCACGCAACAATAAATTTTTTTTTTCAAAAAAATATTAATTTTATGAAATTCTCCCAGCAGCAATAAAATCTCTTTCTCTAATTTCTACGTGAAATTATTATTATTTTTTAAGAGAAATATCTTGGGAGTAATTTTCTGTGAAATTTTAACTTCTTCCGGAATAAGAAGACTAATCTGTCCCCATTTGGTTTGCACAGTGTTCCAAGAAAATTTTCGGTAAACAAAATTTTTATTTTGCTTCAACTGTCCCTCAACTACAATGGGAATTTTAGAGGAATTTTTTATTCATTGCGATGAAATTTTGGATTATGAGAAAGACCTTAAAGAAGCAGATGCCGCGAAATATAATGAAATGTCATTAGACGCAGAAAGGCAAGAAGCTCAGAATTTGTGGACAGATTGGAAAGAATGTTATAAAAAATGTATAACTGACCCAGACTGCATGAAAAAAGATAAAACCACTATCAGAAAGAAAAAGACAGAAGTTCATGATAGTTACATTAGATGTATTACTAAAATTGGGGAATGGAAAGAAAACATAAGCGTTACAACAACTTCAACAAATCAAAAAGTTAGTGCATCAATTTCTGTCCCACCGTGTGATACGGATGTTTTTCATGGAGACTATATCAACTGGCCCAGCTTTAGGGATTTATTCACTGCAATATACGTGAATAATAAAAAGTTGAGTTCAGTAGAGAAGTTGTACCATCTGTTTCAGAAGACAGCAGGAGAAGCTAGGGAAATAAATAGGAATATCCCATTAACCGCAGAAGGGTTTGAAATTGCCTGGGGGAATTTGAAAAACCAATATGAGAATAAGCGAATTCTCATAAACAACCAGTTGAGAACATTATTTAGTCTGCCCCACTGTACCCAAGAATCTGCCAGCTGCCTTAAAAAACTTCAAAGAGAAATTGCAAATTGCATGGCTGTTTTAAAGCTTTATAAAATCGATATTGGATCATGGGATCCCATTTTTGTTTACCAATGCTCAGCAAAATTGCCGAAATTAACTCTGTCTCTGTGGGAGCAGTCGATTTCGAATAAAACTGAATTGCCCAAGTGGGAAGAATTAGATAAATTTTTGACCGAAAGGTTTCAGGCCTTGGAGAGTGTCTCCGATATAATTGGTTCTAATGATTCTGCCCCTCGTCAAAAATATTACAATCTAGACAAATCCAAACAATTTAAAGTACATCACACAAAAGTGAATAATTTAAAATGTAATGTATGTAAAGGAAATCATAAACTTCAATCTTGTCCAAAGTTTTTGAGCATGGAATTCAGAAATAGAATATCAATTGTTAGAAGGGACAAACATTGTATGAATTGCCTCGGTCTAGGGCACATGGTTGCTGATTGTCAAAGCAAAATGAGTTGTTCCAAGTGTGGTACAAAACATCATTCGCTCCTTCATAAGGAAAATTTTACCCAGCGGGGTGAAGGCAAAGCAGACGAAATTAAGAATGTTTCCCAGTCTACGCAAAATCAAAACCTACAGTCCACTGAACTACCTTCGACTTCTGGTAATATTCGTGCATTTCATACTTCTGTCTCAAATAGAACCATGCTTGCGACTGCGTGGGTAAAAATCGTAAAAAATGGTATTTCCCATAGAATTTGGGCTCTGATTGACCCATGTTCAGATGATACCTTCATATCTTCACGAATCCAAAAGCTGTTAAAATTGCCTACAAAACCTATTGCGGCAGACATCACTGGTCTTGGTGGTGAATATCTAACGAAATGTTCAGAATTAGCGGTTTTCACACTTTGTTCGACAAATATTTCAAAGTTTTCAAATGAGGTCGAAGCCTTAGTTGTTCCAGATGTAACTGGCAATGTCCCAACCCATTCTTTTGAGAATGTTGTACGAGAAAAACTTCCGAAGTTAGATTTTGCTGACCCTGAATTTTACAAAAGTGGCCCTGTAGATATTCTCATTGGAGGAAATTTATATCCATTAATATTACTCGGTGGAGTAGAACATGGAATCTTAGGATCACTTGTGGCAAGAACCAGTTTTCGGCTGGATAGTAACTGGCCCAACAAATAATAGAGCGTCGAAATGTTCAGTGCGCGTCGCACATTGCACTAGGGTCTCCATAAATGAACAAATGGCCAAATTTTGGGAGATCGAGGAGATTCCCACAATTTATAACTCTACAACTACTCGTAATTCTGACGGGAGATATATCGTGGATCTTCCATTTAAATCTGCTCCTCCAGCAAATTCGACTATTGGTTCCAATCGCTATATAGCACTTGGCCAATTTCTTAGAAATGAAAAGTCTCTGGCTCGGAAACCAGAACTAAAACAAATGTATGATGATGTAATCACAGAATATATGTCCCTGGGACATATGGATGAAATCAATCCCCCAAAATATAGCTCAGAAAGCTGTTTTTATTTGCCCCATCACGGCGTGTTTAAACCAGAGAGTGCAACAACCAAATTGAGGGTTGTTTTTAACGCCTCTTGTACATCTTCAAATGGGAAAAGTCTCAATGATTTTTTATATATTGGCCCAGTACTGCAGAAGGATATAATTTCTCTGATTCTTAATTGGCGTTTGTATAAATTTGTATTCAATGCCGACATATCAAAAATGTACAGACAGGTACTTATAAACCCAAAACATGCCCCTTATCAACGTATTTTGTTCAGAAATTCCCCTGATGAGGATATCAAAGATTTTCAATTGAAAACAGTTACCTTTGGGGTAAATTGTGCTCCATATCTGGCCCTGCGTACATTATTACGATTGGCGGATGACGAAGAATATCGGTTTCCTATTGGTGCTAAAATTTTAAGAGAAAGCATGTATGTAGACGATGCTTTAGTAGGTATTCATTCTGTCCCAGAGGGCATAGAAGCTAAAAATCAATTAATTGCCATATTGAAATCCGCTGGATTCGAGCTTAGAAAATGGACATCGAATAGCAAGGATATATTAGAAAATCTACCCCTAGAGCATCTTTTAAATAGCGACTTTTTAAGCTTCGATGAAAAAAGTGCTGCAAAAACGTTGGGAATTAGGTGGAATGCAGCTTCGGACAGTTTTTATTTCGTAACTGAAAAGTTACACGACAAAAATACATTTACTAAAAGAGAAGTACTGTCCGTTATTGCCAGATTGTTTGACCCATTGGGGTGGCTTGCGCCGGTAGTAATAACGGCGAAAGTACTTATGCAGCAATTGTGGCTGGATGATATTAATTGGGGCGATTCCTTGAAACCTCTGACCCTGTTAAAGTGGAAAGCGTTTATACAAAAATATCCCGAAATTGATACAATCCAAATTCCACGTTGGGTCCATTTCTCTCCCGAATGTGATATTGAATTTCACGGTTTTTGTGACTCGTCCGAATTAGCTTATGCGGCAGTAGTATATGCAAAAGTCAAGATAGGAGAAAGAATATTCTCAAATCTTCTTGTTTCAAAAACAAGAGTTGCGCCAATAAAGAAAGTGTCTTTACCGAGACTGGAATTATGTGGAGCTTTACTTTTATCCGAGTTGGTACATGTTTTTCTGCCCCAGGTCAAAGTTTCTGAGAAGTCAATATTCTTATGGTCAGATTCGACGATTGTACTTGCATGGCTTAAAAAACCTTCTCACACTTGGACGACATTTGTAGCCAATAGGGTTGCAAAAATACAGGATAAAGTAGGCTATTGTTGGAGGCACGTATCAACACACGAAAATCCCGCTGATCTAGCAACCCGGGGGCTGACTCCTTTGGAGTTAAAGGAGAGGGATCTATGGTGGTCTGGTCCATCTTGGCTGAAAGAAGATGTTAGTGTTTGGCCGCAATCGCCGGAAATACTTGAAACGAACTTAGAAGCAAAACCAAATAAGACACATGTAACTAGATCAGCAGAAACGGAAGATATATTAGATCGTTTTTCATGTTTATCTAGAGCCATACATGTGGTAGCATACATAATTCGATTTGCAAAAAGCACCCATCCTGACTCTAAAGGAGAATGCAAACTGAGAAATACTCGTTTATCTGCTCAAGAATTGACTTTTGCTAAGAACCGATTAATATTACTGTCCCAGAAACGTCATTTTCTGAAAGAGTATAATTGTATAACGCGGAGAAAGCCTTTAGATTCGAAAAGTTCCCTGTTGACATTAACACCTTTCATAGATAAGGATGGCATCATACGAGCTAACGGTCGTCTCGGTTCTACTCTATCCCTGTCATACAGTGAACGACATCCTATTATTCTGACCCATCAAGATCGATTTGCTAAACTGTATGTTGCATTTATCCATAAGCTAACATTGCACGGGGGAATTCGGCTGATGATGGCAACTGTCCGACTGGAATGCTGGATTATTAGAGCCAAAGGCCTAATAAAATCTCACATTCAGAGATGTAAAGAATGTATTCTGTCCCGTAAGAATCTTCAAAGCCAGGTTATGGCTACCTTGCCCCCAGAGAGAACCACATTGACTAGACCCTTTGCCAATACAGGGGTTGACTATGCAGGTCCATTCGACCTTAAAACATTTGCAGGCCGCGGATGCCGCGTCACAAAAGGCTATGTTTGCCTATTTGTGTGTTTCGCAACTAGAGCGATTCACTTGGAGGCCGTAAGCGACCTATCTACCCCTGCCTTTCTAGCAGCCTTAACGCGTTTTGTGTCCCGGCGAGGCTGTCCCAATAAAATATATTCCGATAATGGTCGGAATTTCGTAGGCGCTGCCCGAGAAATTAAGGCAAACTTCACTAAAGTCTTAGCTGAGTTAAAATGTGAAACTGTTACACGATATGGCCAACAAAAAATAGAATGGCATTTCATACCTGCTGTTGCCCCTCACATGTGTGGATTGTGGGAGGCAGGTGTCAAAAGTTGCAAGCTGCACTTAAAAAAGATTTCGGGACAAATTCGTCATACCTTTGAAGAATTTAGTACCATTCTATCTTCCATTGAATCTTGCCTAAACTCCAGACCTCTGACCCCGATGTCGGAAAATATAGACGATCTCACTGCCTTGACACCCGGGCACTTTCTAATTGGATCGTCATTACTGTCCCCAGCGGAGCCTGAGGAGATGCCTTCTAAAACCGCTTTATTAAATCGGTGGCGTAGAATAAAGATCATTCAGCAAGAGTTTTGCCGAATGTGGAAATCTGATTACCTAAAGGAGTTACATAAGCGTAACAAATGGAAACAACCCCGTGAAAACCTTCAAATCAACGATCTGGTAGTCTTATATCTCGATACAGGGCTATCGAATGAATGTAGACTTGGTCGTGTTACCAAAGTTTATCCCGGTACCGATGGTAACGTGAGGGTTGTAGATTTACGAACACAGGCAGGCCAGATTACTCGCCCTGTCCATAAACTAGTCCTACTACCCCGATCCATCTAAATTGTTGCTCCTATAATATTGTCAACCCCTCAGATCAGGACAACCATATTAAAAATACCAAACTAATTCAATTTTTGTTTTACCCAGATATGTCGTACCTAGAGGAATATCGCTGCCCTATATGCACCACCCGACATTCGTTTCGTCTCTGTCGACGTTTCCTAGCAATGCATACCACGGAAAGAATACGGTTGGTGAACCAACTTCAGGCGTGCGAGAATTGTATGGGGTTGTCCCACCAAATCCAGAATTGCAACAGTTCTTCGGCTTGTCGCATTTGTTGGTTTGGTCACCATTCTTTTCTACACCCCGTTGACGATCGAGAAGTTGAATGGCTACAGATGACAGCCCTTCTCTTGATTCATCGCCCGAAGAGCAGGGAGGAAAAACGTATTGTCCGCGTTTTACTTGACCCTAACGAAAAGGAAAGCTACTTTTTGCCATCGAACCCACTCTTTCCATTTCCGAAAGAAGAAACAGAAAACCCAACTGAATGCCAGCTGATCGATCGTCACAATTATGTGCGTACACTCACGGTTACACTGAAGCCCAGGAATGTCCAGTACGGACAGTACGGAGATGGTACTGTCCCCGACGACCAGGGTCACCAGCGAAAGTATTTGAGGTCTATGATCGCACAGACCTCGCCGATTGTTCCTTCTACTTACCTAGTTCGTGCTGTGTGGTGCTTGGGAGTGAGGTTTCCCACCTCGTTTACATGGGTTTGCCGCAAACAGAGAAGAATCTCCCGTACGTCCAAAATACCATCTTTGGATTGGGTTTGTTTGGACCAATTCCCTTGGATAGAAGCTGCTAACGTTCCTATGTAACCTTGTTGAATCTGCCCCTGAAGAAGGTTTCGAACATAAACTACTTTGCCTCAAAGATTTATTTAAATAATTTATTTATTTGAATTTACCAAAAAATTGAATTGAATTCCACTTAGAATTAATAACATTGATTAATAATAAGTTCTATTAGACTTAATAGTAAAACCAAAGTAGTATCTAGAACAAACTTGTAAATATGTACATAATGAAATTGTAATACATATCATTTAATTATTGCACACTTGGTGCAAGGGGGCCGGTATGTTCGCGTGTAAAACGACCCAACCTAATGTGCAAGTGCCGCCCTTTACAACACTGGCTAATGAATAACCGCGAACGTATCACCCATCACTCATCTCTTCTTTTGTTTGCTGCTGCGGCACTTTGCCATTATTTCTTGCCCTTTAATTACTCGTTACTTTGAATCGCCGTCGGTCGATGACATTGAAAATTTTGGCACTCCGTTTCTAACAAGCAAAGCAACAGCAGCAAACCAAAAGTGAAATAAGTAGAACAAACCGTTGTTCGTAGTTTTAACAAGTAAAGTGTGTGAACAAGAAAGAATTAAAAAAAAGGAGCAAAGAATAAAACTGAAATCTGTCTCTGAAACAAAGTGTTTTATTTACAAAATTATATCAGATAGAGGCATTAAAAATTCCTATTAGAGGCAGTGCTTTCAAGAGCCAGACAGGCCACAGTGATATTGTCCCAGAGAATCATCAGTTTGATCGGTTTGGTGGTGTCCACAACGTAGTCATTGTTGTTGTTGGTTATTCTGTCTGTCCCGAGCAGTTTCAATCAAAGCAGTAGACTGTGGGTGCACGAATGTATGTATACACGGACGTACGTACATACATACTCGTATAACGGCCAGCCAGCGCAGTGCGAATAAACAAACAAACAATCAAACCGTGGATCATCAACAAAGGGCTGTTGGACAGCACCATGCAAACGGTGGTGAGTGAGTAGTGGCCAGTGCCGGAGAAGAAGGGCGCTGTAGGGCGCCGACGACATACACGGCTTGAGATAGGGTAAGAAAAAGTTGACGACGACGACGTCAACAATAACATTGTACTACCCTGGCTTTTGATGCCTTACGAACATCGCCACCGAACAACACAAAATAAATAATTTATGTATAACATTAGCACAATGATCTCAACAATATTTCCTTTCTGACATTTAAATTAACTATTCATCATCATTCTAAGTTATTGTTTATTGATTAGAATTTTAATTTTTGTTTGGTTTCAATAATATTAGCAAACAGAAAAAAATGCACATACTCATACACGCATACATACATATAAAAGTGACACTTTGACACACACACTTCCAAACTGCAATGCAACTTTAGTAAAAAAGCGTTCCATTTTTCAACTCGAAATAACATTTTGCAAAATTTTTTCGTGCCGGAAAAACATAGTACTAGAAAATAGTTAATTTAAATGTTAGAAAGGAAATATTATTGGAGATCATTGTGCTAATGTTATACAAAATTATTTATTTTGTGTTGTTGCGGTGGCGATGTTTGTGAGACATGAAAAGTTAGGGTAGTACAATGTTATAAATAACAAAATAATTTCCTACTGTTGTACGAATATAAATAAATAAAATGATGTTTTGATTAATCGAAAAATGTGTTTTATTATTATATTTAGGCATTTACATTATATTTGTTGACATATAAATTATACTTCCATTCATAAACGGAATATCCTCTTCCAACTTCTATGGCTGGCAAGAACTATGTACATATGTTCTTTAAAACCATTTCCAAATCGAGATCACAGGCACTGTCCAATTCCATTGTCCTACTGCTTTAGCCGTCCATAATGTTTCTCCTGGCTATTGCAGACAATTGTTCTAAACATACAAACATAAATGTACATATCTCATTACAAGACAAATTCCACATTATTACATTTAGTTACATGTCCTTTCAGTGTTTTGCACATTTTGTTTGCTTTTGTACTGCAATCCAATTGGAATTTCACTCTTCTGGTTTATTCCATAAACATAATTATTTTGCCTTTCACATCTTTGCATTCTTTTTTCTTTATTTCGGAAGATAATTTAATTTATTATTCTCTATAAGGAAATTTTATTTCTAATATTTACAACAGTTGAGTTTCTTGCGGACAAAAATAAATATAAACAAATGGGAGTGCGACGGTGGCGGCATTAAATTTGTTGCGGCGTTCAATTTGCAACGGTGTTAAATTTGTGGTGGCGCAAAATGTTAATTTTTCGCGTTGAAATAAACATACACTCAAAGAATTTTGTGAGTATCATTAGCAAAAATGTTTGTTGTTTCAACAGTCTGTGTCTGCTGAAAAAGGGAAAGCAGACTTCGTCTGTTATTTTAGCAACCCTGTGGTTGTTATTCTAGCACACAAATTTGCCTGGTACTATAGCAAACTAAAACAGTCGTTTTAACAAACAATTTTGCTATTATTTAACAGAAAAAAGCGTCTGGAAGAACAAACTATTTTTGTTATTCTAACACAGGTCTTTTTATTTTAATAAAAGAAATACAATTTTTATATTTTCCTGATATTTGAGAAGAGTATATCAATCAGGATTCCAACTTGAAGTTATTCAGCCCATGTTTTGATAAGCGTTTCGAACTGTGAAATCTGCACGTACGCTTGATCTAAAAATGTAAATGAAAAATAAATCATTTAGTAAAATTGAATAGCAATAGAAGTATTTAAAAACAATACTTACCGGTCACTGACATTAATAATTATCTTCTTTTTGTCCCAAGGATAAATATAAAGTACATAAATCGTACGACATCGACGCGAACCCTGTCAATGTTGGCCAATGTATTGGGTTTAACCTATAGACACGGTAATTTTACATGTCCAGAGTCATATCATTGGGCAAAATTATCTTATCCATGGATTACATCCAAATTAGACTACATTATTCCGAGTTTTTTTGGAGCCAAAAGGTTGTTTCGTGATTCGGATATTAGCGACCATCGTTGGAACATATAGAGTAAATAATCAATGTTGCCATATCGGTAAACAAATCACAAAAAGGAAAAAAATAATTACGAGTTGTTGCAGGTATTTTCGTTAGAGTCACACTTCCAAGAGGTGTATGCGATTTGGAAAAGTAGACAAGGAAATAAATTGCAAGTCCATCGCTGTCACAAGTTCTCTGTATGGACAGCACATATTTGCTATGAAATGTTAGTTCATCTTTTGTAGTCGTATTTAAGTAGAGGGTTTTAATAGGACACTGCTTGCTGAGAATCGTGAAAACAACCAGAAATAAGCCTTTCACGCTTAACTGTAGCGACTTGATTAATTGATAACGTGGTTCTTTACGTGCCACATCCCTTATGAATTACATTATGAAATCGTAAACACCCATCCACCGTTCAATATTTTCAGTCCTGTGCCTTCTATTCTCCAAGGCATAAACAATTTCGCCTTTTCCTACACCCAAAAAAAATTGTTTGCTGTTAATAACAAACAACGTCTGCTAATTTTTAGCAACCATTTTTTCTGCTAATACAGCACATTTTCTGCTGTAATAGCAAAAAGTTTGCAGTTTTGCATTAGCAAACGCACTGCTGAAAAATTTGCAGTTTGCTGAAAATTTTTGCTGTTAATCAAAATATGTGAAAATAAGACAAAAGTTGCAATAATTTACATGATAAAGTTCAACTACCATTGAAAATCAAAAAGGTTAAGGTCATTCGTGAGATAAGACAAGTATATTTTAAAAAAAAATAAATAATTATTCGGCGATATCAGTTTTAGAGTTACGGTTCTCAATATTTTTATTTTTTCATTAGATTTTAAAAATATTGGAAATAGGAGTCGATTAAAACTGCAAAAAGTAAAACACAAATCGATAACGAATATGATTTGACGATCTCAAAATCTTAGTTCCGGACATACAATTAAAATTAATCTATTGTGTTTAGATTTTAGTTTCTAATTTTTTATACATATTCTAATAAACCAAAGCTAAACATTAATATTTTATGTGCGATTTGTAAAAATGTTTATAAAGTCTGGTTCACACAACGCAATTTTATTTCAAGCAAGTGTCAAAGTTTGTAGGAAAGATACAGAGAGCACTTTCCGCTTGGAAGAAATTGCCTCGTGTGATCTAGGACTAAGTATTGTGTATGCAAAAAAAGTTAAAAAACGAGAGAATTCCTGAAGGCTTAGGGTGAGTATTAAGAGAAAATTTCGCAAGATTGTATCATTCTGTGCAAAGACGATTTTTATACGGTTTCCACGGCTATTCCTGTGTGTATTGTTGTTGTTTCAAAGTGCGAATAAAAAACAAAACGTTCAATCGAGTACGAGAGTTTTTTCCCCTCCCTTTCCAACTGCCACCCCTACAAACACCATTAAACCGCTGATAAAATTGCCTCGTGTAAATTGGAACGAACATAGACACCTCAACACACCCGGTAATTCGGCGTCTCTCTCTGTCAAACTTTGACACTTGCTTGGAAAAAGTTGCCGGGTGTAAATCTGCACATAGAGGCATACGGAAGATAATGTTCAGATTCACACTCGGCAACTTTTTCCAAGCAAGTGTCAAAGTTTGATGGAGAGAGAGGCGGGCGGAAAGAGCTCTCTCCAACAAACTTTGACACTTGCTTGGAAAAGTTGCGGAGTGTGAATATGGACAATGGGGAAAGTAGTTTCTTGTACTGGCAATCCGTTTTGTGTTTTTCATTTGCACTTTGCTGCGTGTGAATCGGGACATAGACATTCTTTATGACGGAAAAAAGAAAATTAAAAAAGCGTCATTTAATTTATATTCCTTACCACTGAAACCAATTTTTTCCATTAAAATGTGCTTGCGATAAGTTACACATATATTCATATTTGTGCAGATGACAAAATCTCATATAAAATGTTTATTTCGCTTATCAAAAAATATTGACAGGCGTAATATGCTTTCACTAGCATTCAAGATTGCCTCTTTGACAGACATCGTGCGCCGACGACGGCTATTTAAGTAACACCCTTTGAAGAATAAAATATTTTACGCCGAACAAATTGAATTGGATTTTGTCTTGGCGTTTTTTTAGGACCGGCCAAATAATTCTTCTAGCGCAATTGCGTTTGAAGTAACCCTAAAACCAAAAAAAAAATTAATTGGATTGAAATTTTCGTTCTGTTTGTTAATTCGCATTAAAAAAGCATTTCGCGAAGATAATGCAAATGGTTTTAATAAGTAAAACGGTTCCGGGACAGCTTCGACAACACTTACAAATGGCTAAAGAAAAAAAGGCGAAATTGTGGATGCCTTGGAGGATCAATTAATCAAGTTGCAACAGGTAAGCATACACAAATTGGAAATATCTCTATGATTGTGTAAGTCTTATTTCTGGTTGTTTTCATGATTCTCAGCAAGCTCTATGGCTCTGGACATGTACAATTACCGTGTATATAGGGTGAACCAATTGGCTAACGCGTAGGAGTCACTGATCATCATACGGTCTTGGAGAACATCAAATATAACCAAAAGGTCGTACGATGTATGTTCTTTATTGTTATCATTCGGACAAAAAGAAGATAGTTATAATGCCAGTGACCGGTAAGTATTGTGTGTAGATGCTCCTATTTAATTTTCTAAATGATTATATATTTTGATCAAGCGTACACAAATGCACATAAAGGACCATGTTATCAATTAATCAAGACGCAACAGGTAAGTGTACACAAATTGAAAATTAAATGTACTATTATTATAAGACTTAATTCTGTTTGTTTTCAAGATTCTCACCAAGCAGTGTCCTATTAAAATACGGGTATAAAAGATGATCTGAAATTTCGTAGCAACTACAATATATAAATTCAGACAACTTGTGTCATGGATGGACTAACCATTTATTTCCTTGTCTACTTTTCCAAATCGCATACAGCTCTTGGAAGTGTGACCTTAACGATAATACCTGCAACAACTCGTAAGTATTTTTTTTTCCTTTTTGTGATTTGTTTACCGAAATGGCAACATTGATTATTTACTCTATATGTTCCAACGATGGTCGCTAATATCCGAATCACGAAGCAACCTTTTGGCTCCAAAAATCTCAGGATAATTTAGTCTAATTTAACCTCTTCCGTCGGCTTGTCGAGGCTAGAGTTTGAGAGGGAGCACGACCAGCGTATCCGCCGCCTTCTACCAGCCATCGTGGAGATAGCCAGGCGTCCAACCGGAGTGGCAGAGGCTCTGGAGAGTCTCTTGGCGACAGGTCGTTCGCCAGCCGTTGCACCAACAACAAGTGTACCAACAGCTCTAACAACACAACCACAAACTAGGCTGATCATTCGCAGTGAACGGACGTGTCTATCACATAGCGGATAGTTACCAGTACCTATTACGCAATAGCAAAAATCTGTACAAAGTCTGTAAGGCCTACATCGTAGTACCTATTACGGTCTAATACAGACAAAATAAAAATAAATTCTCTTGACGGGGATGCCTTCGTGTTCCGATGGAGCGCGGTTCCCCAATCGTTCGACTGTCCGTTCGTTGGTCTTGGCCAAAGCCGACCACACCAAAAATGGTGAAAATCTCCCCCAAGTACTCACAAAAGGTGATGCGGTGAGGGGAAAACGTCATGTCCGACCGTCAAAACGGAAGCACAATGAGCATCGTGTAGAGCTCAGAGTTTTGACGAAGTTGGAGGCTGTTGGGGTTTCGGCTCTTACCGAAAAACAAAACGAGTCACTTACCTGGGCTAAAGGCGTCATAGATGCTTCTAAGGCCAATGAGTCGGCTGAAAGAGCCACAAATTCAGCTGTGTTAACGGCTAATAAAGTAAAACGAATCAGATCACCTGATGAACCCCTGCCTTCGAAAAAGGCAAGAGGCCCTAATGTCACCATCAACAGGACACTGTGATGACGAAAGTCGGGGACTCGTTTTCGCTCACACCAACATATGAATTAATTAATAATGAATTAATAAATAATGAATTAATAAATACAAATTACCTGTTAATTACTTACTGTCCATTGTCCGTCCGTTACCCCACCTGTCCAATCACTCCTCATTGTTGTCACGGAAAAATTAGTTCGCCAACAACAGCAACGAGCACGCCACTACCCCCACCACCGACATAAAATTAGTTCGCAAACAACAGCGACAGGCAGACATGTATGAACAATTAGCTCGAAAATAAAGCAACAGCAGACACACCGATCCGTTAGGCCAGGCGAACACATGCATTCACACCACCAACATGCATTCACACCACGTGCACACTACCCCCACCACCGACGGGAAAATTAGTTCGCAAACAAATCAACGAGCGGACATGTATGAACGAATAGCTCGAAAACAACAGCGGCAGCAGACAAACCGACGGCAACCAACAACACGTGAGCCACCAAAACAACACGTGTGAAGTAGATTCATAGACGTCGGTGTCGGACGCTGTCGCTAACAAGGGTATATAAAGGCGAGACGATGACTCATCTGGACAGTCGATCAGTGAGTGTACAAGTGTTCAGGACCCAAGAAGACGAGGTAAGTAAAGTGTTTATAGTGAAGTAAATCCGGGGTGACTCGCTAGTCTCGTGTATCCTCAAGTGTCCTTGACGGGTCCTCGCGTATCCTTCGAATATCCTTGAAGTGTCCTTGCGTATCCTGGACGTGTCCTTCGCAGATCCTTGACGTGTCCTTCGAGTATCCTTGACGTGTCCTTCGAGTCCTGCGAGTATCCTTGACGTGTCCTTCGAGTATCCTTCGAATATCCTTGAAGTGTCCTTACGTATCCTTGACGTGTCCTTGCTAGTGCACTTAACCAGGTCGCTAGTCCCGCGTGTCCTTACTAGCGCACTTAACCAGGTCGCCAGTTCCTCGTGTCCTTGCTAGTGCACTTAACCAGGTCGCTAGTTCCCGGTATCCTTGACGTGTCCTTGCTAGTGCACTTAACCAGGTCGCTAGTTCCCGGTATCCTTGACGTGTCCTTGCTAGTGCACTTAACCAGGTCGCTAGTTCCCGGTATCCTTGACGTGTCCTTGCTAGTGCACTTAACCAGGTCGCTAGTTCCCGGTATCCTTGACGTGTCCTTGCTAGTGCACTTAACCAGGTCGCTAGTTCCCGGTATCCTTGACGTGTCCTTGCTAGTGTACTTAACCCGGTCGCTAGTCCCTCGTGTCCTCGCTAGCGCACTTACATAGGTCGCTAGAGACGCATATCCGTGACATGTCCCCACTGACATCTACACTTAGATCTCGTGACTCGTGTTTCCGTGCCCATTTTGAGCAAGAATAGTGAGGTCCCCTGGATTTCCCACTTCCCTATCCCAAATCCTGTTCCCCCGAGCTCGTCTACCTGCGGAGAAGTCACCTCGCCAGCGCCAAGAGTCGAATTGACTCTGACAACCAGGGAGCACTTAGCCAGGTCTCCGTAGCGCCGAGTCCAGTCTAGCCAGAACCCGGGAGCACTTAGCCAGGTCTCCGTAGCGCCGAGTCTAGCCTAGCCAGAACCCGGGAGCACTTAGCCAGGTCTCCATAGTGCAGAGTCCAGCCTAGCCAGAACCCGGGAGCACTTAGCCCGGTCTCCATCGTGCAAAGTCCAGCCTAGCCAGAACCAGGGAGCACTTCAGCAGGTCTCCACAAGGCCGAGGTCGGCATAGCCGAACAGAGAAGCACTTATCCAGGTCGCCGTAGCGCCGAGGTCCAGCCTAACCAGAACCAGGGAGCACTTAGCCAGGTCTCCGTACGCCGAGTCCAGCCTAGCCAGAACCTGGGAGCACTTAGCCGGGTCTCCGGATCCAGCCCAGTCAGACCGGGGAGCCTCAGCTCGGTCTATATCACACTACCCAACACCAGAATAACAAGGAAGTACCTCCTCGGGGCTCCGACATCCCGCCTACCCGAATAAGGACCATTCCCAGTCCGGGACTAGGACAACAACATTCACATCATTAGTTTTTTAACCATCCTTGAAATCAACATCTTTGAATTACTACCCACAATAAATTCCTACTCTTTCTTGAAAAATATCCAACGTGTTCTCTCTTAGCTCTCTGCCATTGCGAATATAAATTTCTGTGGCGAACCCTTCCCCCGCGAGCTTTACCCCAGCAACCGGAGGAAACTCGTCGTTACAGTGGCGCCCGAGCAGGGACAGAGAGCAAGAGATCAGGTTCTACCGGCAATCAAAAAAAAAAAAAAAAAGTATATCATCGTGTGCTTCTATTTCTAGCCCGCATACAGCGCAATTTCAATCAGCGAGATGTCCACAGCTATACGAGTTACCTGGGCATATGGACTCCGGAAGGAGGAACTAAACCAATACCTAGCCGAATTCGGATGTGAGGTGGAAGGGACGGTTGAGGAGCAACGGAAGCGGCTCGCAATGTTTTTGAACGGATATCATGAAGCTGAACTCATCCCTCGGATCTTGGAATTACAGTCGTTGCACGAACGACCATCGACGCCAAAAAAGCATGCGGAAACCCAGGTGGAAACGAAGGACGTAAAATCACCTACCGGCTCCCTACTTGTTGTCCCTGGGACTGACACGAATGGAATGGAGGGTCCGAACGCCCACCGTGGACCACAACCGAGCGACCAGCCAGAAGCGGCATATCGGGATATCCGCATACCCATGCCACAAGCCACGACCCGAACAGTCCAAGACATCAGGGGAACCGCAGACCAAGTCCGCAAGTGGGGCATAACCTTCATCGGGGACCATAAGCCCTGGGAATTCTTAGAGAGCCTGGAGGAACGAGCCGAGACGTACGGGATCCCGATGAACCAGCTCACCGCCGTCATGCCCGAGATCCTAAGTGGACGGGCACTCGTGTGGTACCGGAACAACCGCCGACCCTGGAAGGAATGGCAAGACTTCAAACAGGATGTCTTGAAATTTTTCCTGCCACCACGTTTTCTGGAGAATCTCGAGGACGAGATAAGACGCCGCCGCCAGAAACCGCGTGAGCCCTTTAAGGACTATATGCTGGCTATGCAAGACCTAATGAGACGAAGTAATTACACTGAGGAGCAGAAGCTGGAACGGATATTCCGCAACGCCCAACCCGAATACCTGTGGTATATTCGACGTCGGGATTTCCTGACTCTGGCCGATCTACTAGAAATGGCCGAGGATTTGGAGGGTATACCTACATTATCCCACCCTGCGCGGGAACAGCATCGCCGCGTGGACCAGGAGACCCGCCAAGAACCATCACGGATTCGCTTCAACCCAGCCACGACCTGCCGCCGTTGCGGACAAGAAGGTCACTTTGCGGCCCGCTGCCGGAACCCCCAGATCCTGTTCTGCTGGGACTGCGGACGACGGGAGGTAAGGACCATCGAGTGCTGCAGGCAGTCGGGAAACGGGAACCGGGCCCGCACAGATCAAGGGGGTGCGGGTCCCCGTCCAGAAACTTCCCTTCCCTAAACACCCAACTGCTCGTTGAAGACACCCAAATATTGGCAACCGCGCAGATCGGTGGAAGCCTGGTTACAGCTACCGTTGACACAGGGGCAACGCGCAGCTTCGTCAGTCCAGCCTTCCAGCAGTCACTCCTGACCGGAATAACCCACCAGAGACAGGAACTTGTCGTAAACTTGGCCGACGGATCGCGACGACAAGTAGACACCACAGTGTTCGTTCCAGTCCACTTTGGGGACCGCCAGTTCGAGATAGAGTTTCTCGTGATGCCAGACGCCACCGAGGATGTAATTTTTGGGATGGACTTCCTCCGATGCTGCAACGCCCGTCTCACTCTCGCCGGTCTTACCTGCGAACTTCCCGCAACAACTAACACTACCCCTAACCGAAATCTTCCCCATCGTCACTTCCACCTGGGAACCCCAACCCCAATCCTTTCACCAGCACCCACCCCGGACGCCGACCACCCGGAAGCCACGGAGGACCCATTGGCTCCTAACACGGTAAGTGACCCCGATATACTGAACCAGAACCGCATCACCTCTTTCCTGCACGAGGAACTCCAAAAATTCCAGGAACTGAAGGGGGTCTCATCGGCCGCCTCCCACCGGATAGTTATGACAGATATAAGACCGTTTAAGCTACGGTACGCGCCCCGTAATCCTGCCATGCAGGCGATTATAGACGAGAAAATCAACGATTTACTAGCAAGAGGATGTATCGAGCCTTCGCACAGCCCATACAGCTCGCCAATAACATTGGCACAAAAGAAAAACGGCACGTGGCGATTGTGTATGGACTTCCGCCATCTAAACAGCAAGTCCGACCCCGACGCATACCCCTTACCCCGAATCTCGTCGATTCTGGATCGCCTTCGACAGGCCAATTTCGTCAGCAGTCTGGACCTGAAGGACGGGTACTGGCAGATACCCCTTGAGGATTCGAGCCGGAAGTACACGGCGTTCACAGTGGCAGGGAGAGGACTATACCAGTGGAAAGTCATGCCATTTGGACTCCACTCTGCCCCGGCTACATTCCAACGAGCCCTGGACAGCGTCATCGGTCCGGAAATGGAACCCCATGCCTTCGCGTACCTGGACGATATCATAGTGATTGGAAGGACTTTGGAGGAACACTTGGCCAACCTACGGGAGGTATTCCGGAGATTACGACTCGCCAACCTTAGAATCAACCCGGAGAAATGCGAGTTCTTTAAACGCGAAACCAAATACCTGGGTCACGTGGTTAGTGCCCAAGGCATACGTACGGATCCAGACAAGGTTGCTGCCATCATGGAGATTCCCCCTCCAACCACCCTCAAGGAACTACGACGATTCCTGGGAGTCGTTTCATGGTATCGGCGTTTCGTCCCAGAATTTGCAACACTTACCCAACCCCTCACGTCGCTTTTAAAAAAGGGCAAACACTGGAAGTGGACCGAAAACCAGCAGACTGTGTTCGAAATCTTGAAGACTCGCCTGACGGAAGCTCCTATCCTTGCGTGTCCAGACTTCACGCAACCCTTTACGCTGCAAACTGACGCTAGTGACTACGGGCTCGGAGCGGTGCTCACCCAAGAGTTGGAGGGACGGGAGCGTGTCATCGCCTATGCGAGCCGGACCCTTAACGCCGCGGAAAGGAACTATTCAGCCACTGAGAAGGAATGTTTGGCGATAGTGTGGGGAATCCGGAAAATGCGACCATACCTGGAAGGTTATCAGTTTCGCGTACTCACTGATCACCTTGCGCTGAAGTGGTTGAACTCCATCGATAACCCCACCGGGAGACTTACTCACACAATGCTACACACCTGCCTCAACCATAAGTACTAATCTATACTCTCTACTGCTCTCTTCCACAGATCTTTGCCTAACCATGCCGAACACACCTACCACACCATCTAAGGACGCCGGTTCTCGCAAACGGTTGACACCCCCAGCCAAACTATTGGCAGCAATGGCCCGTCAGTGCACGGTGACAATCGTCCGACGAACAAAGGCACGAGGCATAGCGGCCAACAAACCCGCACGCCGTCCAAAGGTCCCATTACCCGATGTAGTCACCATCGTCATATCCTCGGATGAGGAAGAGCCGACCACCCCACCGCGGAAGGTGGCACCGCCACAGTCCAATCCCGTAACCCCGTCGCCGACTGTGTCAGGTTTGGCAATGTCGGAGGAGTCTATGGACGGATTACCCATAACGCCTGGTCGGAACCTCGTCCTAGCCACATCACCACGGTATGCCTCGTCCTCGGCAGAGTCCACCCCGTCGGCTCCACGTAACAATGCTCGACTTGACGCAACCCGGGACGAAGACCCCATCTTTGTGGAGAACCGCAGCGTGCACAGTGTGGTGGTGATTCCCCCTACGGACACTGAAGCACTGATAAATTTTGAGTGCCGGGAGGACTTATCTACGGCGGTTCGCCGGGAACTGCAACCCCACTTACGAGCAGGACAGGCAGACATGTATGAACAATTAGCTCGAAAATAAAGCAACAGCAGACACACCGATCCGTTAGGCCAGGCGAACACATGCATTCACACCACCAACATGCATTCACACCACGTGCACACTACCCCCACCACCGACGGGAAAATTAGTTCGCAAACAAATCAACGAGCGGACATGTATGAACGAATAGCTCGAAAACAACAGCGGCAGCAGACAAACCGACGGCAACCAATAACACGTGAGCCACCAAAACAACACGTGTGAAGTAGATTCATAGACGTCGGTGTCGGACGCTGTCGCTAACAAGGGTATATAAAGGCGAGACGATGACTCATCTGGACAGTCGATCAGTGAGTGTACAAGTGTTCAGGACCCAAGAAGACGAGGTAAGTAAAGTGTTTATAGTGAAGTAAATCCGGGGTGACTCGCTAGTCTCGTGTATCCTCAAGTGTCCTTGACGGGTCCTCGCGTATCCTTCGAATATCCTTGAAGTGTCCTTGCGTATCCTGGACGTGTCCTTCGCAGATCCTTGACGTGTCCTTCGAGTATCCTTGACGTGTCCTTCGAGTCCTGCGAGTATCCTTGACGTGTCCTTCGAGTATCCTTCGAATATCCTTGAAGTGTCCTTACGTACCCTTGACGTGTCCTTCGAGTGTCCTTGCTAGTGCACTTAACCAGGTCGCTAGTTCCCGGTATCCTTGACGTGTCCTTGCTAGTGCACTTAACCAGGTCGCTAGTTCCCGGTATCCTTGACGTGTCCTTGCTAGTGCACTTAACCAGGTCGCTAGTTCCCGGTATCCTTGACGTGTCCTTGCTAGTGCACTTAACCAGGTCGCTAGTTCCCGGTATCCTTGACGTGTCCTTGCTAGTGCACTTAACCAGGTCGCTAGTTCCCGGTATCCTTGACGTGTCCTTGCTAGTGCACTTAACCAGGTCGCTAGTTCCCGGTATCCTTGACGTGTCCTTGCTAGTGCACTTAACCAGGTCGCTAGTTCCCGGTATCCTTGACGTGTCCTTGCTAGTGCACTTAACCAGGTCGCTAGTTCCCGGTATCCTTGACGTGTCCTTGCTAGTGCACTTAACCAGGTCGCTAGTCCCGCGTGTCCTTACTAGCGCACTTAACCAGGTCGCCAGTTCCTCGTGTCCTTGCTAGTGCACTTAACCAGGTCGCTAGTTCCCGGTATCCTTGACGTGTCCTTGCTAGTGCACTTAACCAGGTCGCTAGTTCCCGGTATCCTTGACGTGTCCTTGCTAGTGCACTTAACCAGGTCGCTAGTTCCCGGTATCCTTGACGTGTCCTTGCTAGTGCACTTAACCAGGTCGCTAGTTCCCGGTATCCTTGACGTGTCCTTGCTAGTGTACTTAACCCGGTCGCTAGTCCCTCGTGTCCTCGCTAGCGCACTTACATAGGTCGCTAGAGACGCATATCCGTGACATGTCCCCACTGACATCTACACTTAGATCTCGTGACTCGTGTTTCCGTGCCCATTTTGAGCAAGAATAGTGAGGTCCCCTGGATTTCCCACTTCCCTATCCCAAATCCTGTTCCCCCGAGCTCGTCTACCTGCGGAGAAGTCACCTCGCCAGCGCCAAGAGTCGAATTGACTCTGACAACCAGGGAGCACTTAGCCAGGTCTCCGTAGCGCCGAGTCCAGTCTAGCCAGAACCCGGGAGCACTTAGCCAGGTCTCCGTAGCGCCGAGTCTAGCCTAGCCAGAACCCGGGAGCACTTAGCCAGGTCTCCATAGTGCAGAGTCCAGCCTAGCCAGAACCCGGGAGCACTTAGCCCGGTCTCCATCGTGCAAAGTCCAGCCTAGCCAGAACCAGGGAGCACTTCAGCAGGTCTCCACAAGGCCGAGGTCGGCATAGCCGAACAGAGAAGCACTTATCCAGGTCGCCGTAGCGCCGAGGTCCAGCCTAACCAGAACCAGGGAGCACTTAGCCAGGTCTCCGTACGCCGAGTCCAGCCTAGCCGGAACCTGGGAGCACTTAGCCGGGTCTCCGGATCCAGCCCAGTCAGACCGGGGAGCCTCAGCTCGGTCTATATCACACTACCCAACACCAGAATAACAAGGAAGTACCTCCTCGGGGCTCCGACATCCCGCCTACCCGAATAAGGACCATTCCCAGTCCGGGACTAGGACAACAACATTCACATCATTAGTTTTTTAACCATCCTTGAAATCAACATCTTTGAATTACTACCCACAATAAATTCCTACTCTTTCTTGAAAAATATCCAACGTGTTCTCTCTTAGCTCTCTGCCATTGCGAATATAAATTTCTGTGGCGAACCCTTCCCCCGCGAGCTTTACCCCAGCAACCGGAGGAAACTCGTCGTTACAACACTCACCAAGCCCTTCAATGAAGTGGCGAAGGAGAGTCTAGCGATGGCTGTTATAGACAGAAGTAGTGAGGATGGATCCATCCTCAAGGACAAATGGAGTCATGTACAATCAGCCATTATGGCTCATTACCTCGATGTCCGTAGAGAAATGCCAATCTGCAACGATGCAGGATGGCATCAGGGGAGAGTAAAGCTCTTATATTTCGGTGATGCCAGATCAGTAGACCTGTATAAGGCTGCTCTGAGTCCAGCGGGTGAGGTGTGGCCGGGTGCCCAGTTGGATGTTGTCGAAAAAAACAACATCCCTAATCACCCTAGAGCCATCACCTGGGTTACAGAAGAGCCCTCCAACCCGGCTGACATCTTAGAAATAATAAAAGATTCCAATCCTGGTCTGCCGGCCCATAATTGGAGAATCAGCAAGGTGGGTGAGGCGGATGGTAAAAAGCGGCAGGTCAATCTTATCCTAAACGCTGAATGCACCTCCCATATACAAAGTGCGAGTGCAACCCTACAATATGGCTTCGAGACTATAGTCTTGAAGATATACAAGCAGGATATAGCTCCCACTGCAGAAGGTGAGTCGTCCACCGTGGCACTTTCTGAAAGTGCGGAGGTACCCACGCCTATTTTTTCTGGTGACTCCAACTCTAACAGAAGATCTGTAACGTCCTTCTCTAAGGACAAAAGCTCTACTTCGGACACAGAGAGGCTGAGGGGAGTCTCCGGACTCTTTGACGCATCTGGCGGGGACATGCTTCTCGACGATACGGACGAAGAGTTCGATAACACCCTTGTCGGGGTGGATGTTAATCTGTCAATTACCAATGATGGTAAGAATTCTACAGATTAACCTCCATCACGCTAAAGCAGCCTCAGCGGCTCTATTGCTGCGCCTGTCCACAGGCGCAGTAGACATCGTCCTGATACAGGAGCCCTACGTAGTGGGAGGAAGGGTGTGTGGTATTAGGACACCCAACTTTAAACTACTTGTGGCCAACTGTGAAGGCACTCCAAGAACCTGCATTTTGGCCAGGAAAGATCTAAGTATCTTTCTCCTGACTAATTTAAGTGGTAAAGACCAAACAGCTGCTAGCCTGGAGATCGGTGATCGCATATATTGGGTGGTCTCCAGCTACTTGCCTTATGAATCTGTAGTACCGACTGCTCTGTTCAGGGAAGTAGTAGAAGAAGCAACGTCTGACGAGCTCGAGCTTATTATTGGCGCAGACACGAACGCTCATCATACTATCTGGGGTAGTACGGATATAAACAATAGGGGTGATTCGCTTCTTGACTTTATTCTAACTACCAACCTTAGTATTTGTAACATAGGTAATAAACCGACCTTCACAATTAAAGACAGACAAGAAGTACTCGACGTAACGTTTGCTACTGACCGGCTGTCAGACAAAATTATTGGGTGGAATGTACTGGACGACCACTCATTCTCAGATCACCATTATATTGAGTTCAAACTCGCGGAAAAAGCGCCTAAACCCGCCGTCCACAGAAATGTAAGGAAGACAAAGTGCCATCTGTATGAGAAGAATTTCAAGAAAGTCCTCAACTCTAAACTTCTGTACGAACCGAATGACAAAGCCGGTCTGGATAATCTGGTCGATCATATCACCATATCATTCAATAGATCCCTTGAAGAAGCCTGTCCAAAAACAAGGTACAAGGGTAAAACTAAACCCCAATGGTGGACTTCTGAGCTAACGGCTATGAAAAAGACCTGCAACAAGCTATTCAATAAGGCTAAATCTACTGGGGTCGCTAATGATTGGGATGCTTATAAAGAGCAACTCAAGATCTATAAGAAGGACCTTAGAAAGGCGCAAAGGCGCTCTTGGTATACCTTCTGTGGTGAAGTGGAAAAGGTCTCCGACGCCGCTAGGCTGAGGAAGATATTATTTGCTTCACCCTGTACAGTGGGATATTTACAGGATGAGGCAAATAACTGGATCAAAAACAGCGAGCAGTCGCTCAATGTACTGCTCGACACACATTTCCCGGGGAACTCTGTAACAGAACCCGAGGATCAGCAGGACCAACAAGAGTGCGAGTGGACTGCGAGCGTCGCTAGCTTCTTGACTGAGAGATCCAGAATAAGCTGGGCTATTAACAGCTTTGAGCCCTTCAAGTCACCTGGACCAGATGGCATCACTCCAGCAGAAATGCAGAAAATGTTAAAGTACATTATCCCCTGGCTGGAGAAAATTTATGTAGGCTGTATCAGGCTTTCATACGTCCCGAATCGATGGAGGGATACCAAAGTGGTATTCATACCTAAAGCGGGAAAGATATCACACAATAGGCCAAAAGACTTCAGACCAATTAGCCTATCCTCCTTCCTATTGAAAGGTCTGGAAAGACTTTTAGATCATTTCATTAGGGAAAACCTGGATACAAAACTCCTGTCGGGGAACCAACATGCTTACAATAAGGGCAAGTCTACAGAATCAGCCCTGCACGAACTTGTGAGCACTATCGAATTGTCCCTGCATTTCAAGGAATTCACTATGGTGGCATTTCTTGACATAGAAGGGGCTTTTAACAACATTCACTCAGATGCGGTAATTGCGGCACTCTCACATCTAAAATTTAACACTAGTTTGATTAGACTAATTCAAAGTCTGCTCACCAGAAGACGCATAACAGCATGTCTAGGGTCCACAACTCTAACAAGCTATGTAAACAGAGGGACCCCGCAAGGAGGAGTACTGTCTCCACTAATTTGGAACCTAGCGGTGAATGAAATCCTGCTAGATCTAGAACGTTGTGGCTGCAAGGTCGTGGCATATGCGGACGACGTGGCAATCGCAGTGAGTGGCAAATTCGTAAACGTCCTCAGAGACATCCTACAGGTGGCTCCGAACAAGTTGGCTAGATGGGCCAGAAGCAGCGGATTGGGCATTAACCCCAACAAGACAGAATTGGTTCTCTTTACTAGGATGAATAATGTCCCACATGTTGGTATATAGTCCCACATGAGTGGACTATATACCAACTGTGTACACCTTCGAGAGAAATTACATCACTATGATTCCCGCCAGAGATGAATGGGTCGGCAGAATACCAGGTAATAGAGACCATCTCCACTTTTACACGGATGGTTCGAAGCTTGATGAAAAGGTTGGTTTCGGAGTACACTGTGAAGAACTTAGTCTGGATATAGCTCACAGACTACCAGATACCTGCAGTGTCTATCAAGCCGAAATAATGGCAACATGGGAAGTCGCCAAGTGGCTGAGTCGCAACATAGTAACCAATACTGGCGTTGTCATTTACTCGGACAGACAGGCTGCCATCAATTCTCTGGAGGCAACATCCCTAAATTCACAAACAGCCCTCGACTGCCGCAGATCTCTTAACGAGATGGCTGAGCAGTTTAATATACACCTCATATGGGTGCCTGGGCATAGGGATATCCCGGGGAACTGCAAAGCCGATGAACTTGCTAGGAAAGGGACGACATTACAAATTCTCGAAGAATTTGCATATATTGGTGCGCCACTATCCACGTGCAAGCTTTGGCTTAGGCAAGAGGCAATCAGGCAGTCTAACGAAAGATGGACAGAAATCGGCACCTGCAGGGTAGCTAGACAAATCTGGCCAAGGTATGACCTGACAAGGTCAAAATATCTCCTCGCACTAGAGAGGAAACGATTGTCTACGTTAGTACAGGTTCTGACGGGACACTGCTTGATCGGAGAACACGCCAAAAGATTGGGTATTGACTCCAATGACTTCTGCCGAAGCTGTGGAGTTGAGGAAGAAGTGGAGAGCATTGAGCACTTGCTTTGCGACTGTCCCGCTTTGAGTAAACGACGACTGGACATGCTGGGGTCGGCCTTTTTAGGCAGACGACGACTGGACATGCTGGGGTCGGCCTTTTTAGGCAGCCTAACAGATCTTTCCAGTACTGACATTCGTACTATCGATAAATTTATATATCAAACAGGTTGATTTCGATGAGGGGCATTTCAGCCCGTGGTAACACTAGGGACATTATCTGGTCTATGTGAGCTTGTAAAAAAAATACGGCTGCCACCCTAACCTACCTACCTACCTAGTCTAATTTGGATGTAATCCATGAATAAGATAATTTTGCCCAATGATATGGCTCTGGACATGTACAATTAGATACCGTGTCCATAGGGTAAACCCAACACATTGGCCAATATTGACAGAGTTCGCGTCGATGTCGTACGATTTATGTTCTTTATATTTATCCTTCGGACAAAAAGAAGATAATTGTTAATGCCAGTGACCGGTAAGTATTGTTTGTAGATACTCCTATTGCTATTCAATTTTATTAAATGATTTATTTTTCATTTATATATTTAGATCAAGCATACAAACAGATTTCACAGTTCGAAACGCTTATCAATACATGGGCTGAATAACTTCAGGTTGGAGTCCTGGTTGATATACTCTTCTCAAATATCAGGAATATATAAAATTTGTATTTCTTTTATTAAAATAAAAAAGAAAGAAACGTATGCTAGAATAAAAAAATAGTTTGTTCTCCCAGCCGCTTTTTTCTGTTAAATAATAGCAAAATTGTTTGCTAAAATGACTGTTCTAGTTTGCTACAGTAGCAGGCAAATTTATGTGCTAAAATAACAACCATAGGGTTGCTAAAATAACAGACGAAGTCTGCTTTCCTTTTTTCAGCAGACACAGACTGTTGAAACAACAAACATTTTTGCTAATGATACTCACAAAATTCTTTGAGTGTAGTACATATTTTGTTTTTTTCGGGAAATATTAAACCGATTTCTTTCTTTAGCCATTTGTAAGCATGGTCGAAGCTGTCCCCCGGAATCGTTTTACTCAATAAAATCATTTGCATTATCTTCTTTGATGGATGTGATCTCTTTGCCAAAAATATTTCTATACTCCGCCAGCGGAATGCCTTTGTAATGTAAATTAACAAACAGAACGAAAATTTCAATTTTATTCGGCGTCAAATATTTTACTCTTTAAAGGGTGCTACTTAAATAGCCGAAGTCGCCGCACGATGTCTGTCAAAGGGTGTTACTCTTGAATGCTAGTGAAAGCATATTACGTCTGTCAATAATTTTTGATATGCGAAATAAACATTTAATCAGGGTTGTTGTGGAATCCGATTGTTGTCGGAATCGGAATTGAAACCGAGAAAGAAATATCTTTGGTGTCACAAAAGGTTATTTTTTTCGATTTCAATTCCGATTCGAACAACAGTCGAATTCCACGACGAGAAAATTAATAAATTTTGTGTCACAGAAAGTATTTTTTTTTTCTCGATTTCAATTCCGATTCCGACAGCAATCGGATTCCACAACAACCCTGAATATGAGATTTTGTCATCCGCACAAAAACATTTAATAACTTATCACAAGCACATTTTAATGGAAAAAATTGGTTTCAGTGGTAAGGAATATAAATTAAACGCAGCTTATTTTCTTTTTTCCCGTAATAAAGCATGTCTATGTGCCGCTTCACACGAGGCAACTCGGTGTTTGTTGGAGATAAAGGCAGCTAAGCGCGAATGAAAAACATAAAACGAATTGCCAGTACAAGAAACTACTTTCCCCATTATCTTTCGCATGCCTCTCCTCCTACATGTTCGTCCCGATTTACACGAGGCAATTTTATCAGCGGCTTAACGGTGTTTGTTCGGGTGGCAGTTGGAAAGGGAGGGGAAAACTCTCGTACTCGATTGAACGTTTTGTTTTTCATTCGCACTTTGAAACAACAACAATACACACAGAAATAGCCGTGGGAACGCAAAGGCAAGTTCAAAAAAGAATTAGAGAACATAAAAAATCGCTGATAAAATTCGCCCGGAGTAAATCGGAACTTTCAATTTCAAACCGAAAATTTCACAAGTATTGTGTTTTTGTGTTTTTTTAGGGGTATAGAACTTCGAATTGAAATAAAACACAAGAAAATCGTTTTAAGGTCCATCAATTTGGCTTTATTGGAAGGATAATTTTATGCCATTAATGTTTAAATATGATTTCGGGCATGTGGCCGCCGCGGCTGGCTCGAATAAAGCCAATTCTACAGGTCCAATTTTCAACCACTTTTTCGAGCATATGGGGCCGTATGTCGGCAATAACGCCACGAATGTTGGCTTCCAATTCCCCTAACGTTTCTGGTTTGTTGGCGTAGACGAGCGACTTCACATATCCCCAAAGAAAATAATCCAATGGTGTCAAATCACACGATCTTGGTGGCCAATTGACAGGTCCATTCCGCGAAATTATGCGCTCATCGAATGTTTCCTTCAATAAATCGATTGTGACGTGCGCTGTGTGGCATGTAGCGCCGTCTTGTTGGAACCACAACTCATCCACATTCATGCCATCCAATTCGGGAACAAAATAGTCGGTTATCATGGCTCTATACCGGTCTCCATTAGCTCTCCACAGCTCCAATTGCTGTGCACGGAAGCGAATCGATTCATTCGGGTCCTCTTCAACACTTTGCTCTACAGCGGCAATTGTTTCTTCGGTGCGCACTGTTCGACGTCTCTGCGGATGCGTATTATCACATAGAGTAAACGTAGTGCGAAAACGATCCATGGTTAACGGAATTAATTGCTCTGATGGACGATTATGTCGACCATAAAATGGACGGAGCTTGCGGTAAACTTCGCGAACTGAACCATTATTTTCGAAATAAATTTGCACGATTTGCAAGCGTTGTTCTTTTGTCAACCTGTTCATGATGAAATGGCAAACCAAACTGAACATAAATGACATTAGAGTTGCCAGATTTGACCACAAAATGCCAGTTTTATCTCTATTCGAAAAACAAAGCTGTAAAAAAAAACACCCGGTATTTGCCGTCCTGTGGCAACAAAATTTTTCAGATGTAATTTCAAGTATAGAAATCGTCTTTGCACAGGATGATACATTTTGCAAAATTTTCTCTTAATACTCACCCTAAGCCTTTAGGAATTCTTAACTTTCTTATTAAAGGAAGAACTTTTTTTGCATACTCAATACTTAGTCCTGGATCACTCGAGGCAATTTCTTCCAAGCATATGTCCAAATTTGTAGAAGAGAGGGGCTGGCGGAAAGTGCTCTCTGCCTCTCTCTCCAACAAACTTTGACACTTGCTCGAAAAAACTGCCTTGTGTGAATCAGAACTTTATAAACATTTTTATAAATCGCACAGAAAATATTAATGTTTAGGTTTGCTTTAATTAAAATATTTATAAAAAATGAGAAACTAAAATCTAAACTCAATAGATTAATTTTAATTGTATGTCCGGTACTAGGATTTTGAAATTGCTCTATTTCCATGTCAAATCATATTCGTTATCGATTTGTGGTTTACTTTTTGCAGTTTTATTCGACTCCTATTTCCAATATTTATAAAATCCAATGAAAAAATAAAAATATTGAGAACCGTAACTCGGAAAATAGATATAGCCGACAAATTATTTATTTTTTTTTTTAATATACTTTTCTCATCGCACTAATGTCCTTAACCTTTTTCTTAATTTTCACATATTTTGATTAACAGCAAACTGCAAATTTTTCAGCAGTGCGTTTGCTAATGCAAAACTGCAAACTTTTTGCTATTACAGCAGAAAATTTGCTGTATTAGCAGAAAAAATGTTTGCTGAAAATTAGCAGACGTTGTTTGTTATTAACAGCAAACTTTTTTTGGGTGTAGTACCACAAACGAAAAAAATTCGCAGTTTTTTCGCGACTTTGTTTTTATATGAGATTTCAACGTGAAAAATGAACATAGTACCACGCTTTATATGGGATTTCAACGCGAAAAATGAACATACGATAGTACCACGCTTTATATGGGATTTCAACGCGAAAAATGAACATAGTACCACGCTTTAACCGCCGGAACCAGGAGGTCGAACGTTAACGGTTGCATGAATCTGGACTATGCGAAAAACAGCTGAACAGGCAATATGTTTTCATTCACTTTGTTCCCTTTTTTGGCCTAGAAATACAAATAAAACTTTTCTTTCGTAAATATCGCGAAATTTTTTGGAAATAACACAAAAATACATTAAGTCTATTTATTACCTTAATTTACATATTTTGCTCCATTTTATATCAAAATAACATTA
Organism: Eudasyphora cyanicolor; assembly: GCA_963930755.1. Classification (NCBI taxonomy): domain Eukaryota; kingdom Metazoa; phylum Arthropoda; class Insecta; order Diptera; family Muscidae; genus Eudasyphora; species Eudasyphora cyanicolor. The sequence goes on from OZ005737.1 coordinate 106,787,937, forward strand.
AAAATAGCAAAATGTGCTCTACTGGATTGATGGTTTTTAAATTGTCGTGTTAGCCCCAAAAGGAACTATGTCTGTTTGTGTGGCAGAAGAGGACAGCGGGCGCTGGTAATAGATGTTCAGGCACCGACAATAGCTCAGCGGAATGGGACGCAGTTCTTGCTTACCAGCTCCTGCCCAGACATACGACAAAAACTAAATTTACCAGCTTATGGGGGGAAAAGTTTTGTTGATGACCATACCGGACCACGAATGATGATTTGAATAGTAAGAAGTTTATGTTTTGAGCCTAAAAGCGACATATGATGTTGTGCATGCCGCGGCTTCCCACCCCGACCATCGTAACCTTTGGTCTTCGTCAAGGTCACCCCTTATCCGTCCCGCCTTATTTCTCCACCACAACCTTGATCACTCACCCTTGCCTACAGCACTTAAAGCTCCATTATTTATAAAGACAGTATTTTCTTCAATACATTACAAAATTCGTTTCGTTTTTATTCATAAAAGGGACATGCAAATATTACTTTATTACAAAGTGATGAATTCATTGAAACGACGATTTAATTAATTAATTTTTAATTTTGATGGAAATAATAAGTATCGGTTTCGACGTCTCGATAGCAGCTGTCCAGCACGGCCCAAAAAGAGATATGTTAGCCGCAACCCTCCGGTGTCCGTCCGTATTCGTCTAATAGTGTTTTAGTATGTCTTTATTTAAGCATTCGAGAAATATAGCTTAGATCTTAATTTTGTAAGTATAAATTGGTTTCTTTTTTATAATTTATAGGGACAGCATTGTAATGTAAATGGGAGGCAATATATCCTCGATAAATATGAAATAGACGTTCCTAAGATGAGCTCACCCTACACGCTGTTTCTACCTTTACACTATAAAAGGGTTATGTTATATTGTACTAACCTAATGCCTACCCTTTTTTCTTCAGTACTAGTTTGATCTCTATTGTTTTATTTCAGGAAGCTGTTGTCGTCCGTATGTCTGTCCAAGCGGTTGATTGTCTCTGGTAGTTGGTCGTTGCACGTGGTACCTGTGCACCCCGGGGCTGGTGGTGCTAGTGTGGATGCAGCTGCTCCCTCGTTGCGGCAATCGGAGGTCCCGTGACTTTTGTGAAGGTGTTTGTCTACTTTCTTTTTAATTTATTGTTTAAAGTTTTGGTATGTGTATTTAACAAGTTTGGTATGTCTATTTAACACGTTTAACACGAGGCTTACTGGCTCGTCTGTAAATGTAACACAATTTGTGAACTTTTGCCTTTTGTTTTGTTCTATTTGGCAACTTGCTTTTTAATATTATGTTATTTTTCCCAGTTAAAGTCACTTTTTTTGTTTTTAGCAATAAACAATGATCAAAATAATTATTAGGATAATATAAAATTTCTGGTGTTAAAGATTTATTATTTGTGGACCTCCGTATCTTTGCCGATCTATCCAGAAAAAGAGGCCATCTTCTTGAGCTGTAGCTCTAACTTCAGCTCGGTTTGGAAACAGCTGTTTGCCTTTTCCAATATCCCCTATAAGGATAACATATGTTTAGCGCCGTGTGACGTTAGATTAAGATATAGAGGGCGTTCTTTCCATCCCTCATACATCACAAACCCAACCATCCTGCCAACATCCTTGTTAAAGGATGGGAGGGGAGACATTCGTCCTTCACACATGAACAATTTCGTTCAGTGTACTTAACGGCCCAACAAAATCTGGCCACATGAATCTGGGGAAACTGACAAGATACCGTATGGCAACCCGTAATGGCAAGACGCCAAAGTCAATACCGGTACACGGGCGAACAACGAGTGTAAAAAGAAAATGTTTAAGAAATTGCAGAAAAAGTTGAAATTAATAAGAAAAACCACGGAATAAATCATTGTACCAAAAAAATAAAGGAACGATTTACCCCGACAAAAACGTAGAATCTGGAGAAAATGGGCAATTTATTTAAAAAAAGTCCATGTCGCGTTCGTTTGAAATAGCTTGTGTGTGTGAAAGCGAAGAAAAAAATATTGATTGTGTTAGTGCGTCGGTTATTAACTAAGTAAATATGAATGAAAGAAAATATTGTGAATGTAAAGTTCGTGTGTAGCAAAACTAATGACGGAGAATCAATAAACCAAAGTGCAATGAACTCCAATTATAAAAAGGAGATTATTTACTCTGAAAGCAATGACAATTGAATACTATAGACGTCGCATGGTATTTACTGACTTCATCCGCCAGGTAGCCTCCGAGCAGCCTTTCTCTCATTCTCAAATTCCTCTCTCAATTATTTCTCTGTCAAAACATGCCGACTTTTTTGTACTCTCAAATAATTTCTGAGAAGGGAGTGAGTTTTTCAGTTTGTTTTGTTGTTGAATGTTTTGAAGTTGGAATATAATAAAACTAATGATGAAAATCTTTTCTCTCTTTGCAGAGTAAATAAAAGTATCTATCCTCTCTTTGCAGAACGCTCTCTTTACAGTTTAGCCAGACAAAGCGCCATCTTCAATATGCAGACATACTAAACGAATTTTCAAACTCCATGCGACGTCTATAGTATTCAATTGTCATTGCTGAAAGGTTAGGAAACAAAAGATCGATAACTTCCCTCAGCAAAGCTGTTATCGATGGTCGCTAGAGCAATAATATTTACTAGAACGAATATAAAATATTCGGGTTTTAAAAAAAATAAAAACAGAAAAATATAGATATTAAATCTATGATGAGCCAAGACGAAGTCTGAAATTACTACTCCGGTATCATCCACTGGGTTCTTCCTAATGGTGTCAGCGATATTGGGGTTGTAAACATTAGCCCGTAACGCACCTAGGTGAAAGAAAAACCCTGGCTTTGGTTTACGATATCGCCTTTCTTTAGTTATTGGACAACGGTTAGATAATTAATGAACTTGAAGTAGTATTTTATACTTCTTAAAAGTAGGAAAAAAAACAGTTTTTAAACTTTTTTTGTTTACTACCCAAATTTACAAAGATTTTCTGTTTTCTTTTTTTTTTCAAGGGACATCTGTGTTCTCTGGTCAATAATGCAATTTGTTTATATTTTGGAACAGGAAAGCACCCCAGCTGAACAAGAAAGTAAGTAGTATCTGAGGCCTAATTAATATCTCATTCATGTTATACGCTATCCTTCAAATATTCTACATGGTTTTTCGTTATAAGTATATGGATCGACACAAACTGTATATATAAAGTTCTAGAATAAAGTAAGAGATGAAACTAGAAATTAACATAAGAGTGATTTTCGGCATGTACATTTGTTTACAACATGTTTTTCTAAGAGTGAATTATGTATAATTAGGTTTTACTGTTTTAAATCGCGAGCATGATAAACTCCAATCGCTTTCCCCTTCAGGTCCTCGATTTCGTACAAACACCTACCCACAGGTCGAACTATTCGACATTTCAGGTACTTTTTACATAGTTTAGCATTTATGTTCTTACTAAAATCACTCAACTGGTGATTCCTTCTGTAAATTTCTTGTCCAGGGAGGAAGTTTACCATTCGAGTGCGTGTGTTGTATTTTCGTGCGCGGTCTTCATAGCTTTTAGTAAGACTTTTCCTTACACGTTCATGAATTAATTCCATTTGAGCTGATTTTGGGACTATATTAAGGTTGGTATCATTCAACTGCTCCAGTTGTCTGGTCAATCGGTAGACACTCCCGTGTGTAATCATGTTTGTGCCGAATAGGGCGAAATATGGTGTCATTCCTATAGAAGTATGCACCGATGAGCGGAGTGCACATTCTATGGCGGATAAGTTTTTATCCCATTCCCGCTGATCGTCCTTCAGATAGGATCTAATGGCCGCCAGGATCGATTGATTCACCCTCTCGGACGCGTTGGCTTGAGGGGAATACAATCCTGTTCGGATATGGGTCACCCCAAAGGATGCCAGGAATTCACGGAAATTATTTCCGGTGAATTGCTTGCCATTATCCGAGAGTATGTATTCTGGCACTCCAAACTTATAGAAAACCTCATCAGTTAGAAATTTTATAATGTTCCTCGAAGTGGCTTTAGAGAAAGGTTTTAGCAAAACGTACTTGGATAGGAGATCCAAAACTATGAAAATATATGAGTTACCGGAATTTGATCTAACATAGGGTCCAAGAAAGTCGATGTATAACTTTTGGAAAGCTCTTTCGATTCGAAATTCTGTTCCAATAGGCTGCTGCATATTTAGATTGTTAGGCTTGGCCTCCTTACATATTTGACAGTTATTCACGAAATCCCTCACTTGACTGGACATATTTGGCCAATAATATAATTCCCTCAATTTCCTGAGGGTTTTGTGAAACCCGCCGTGGGCAGATGTGTTCGGATTGTGTGCTTTTTCAATAGCCTTTCTGACCAAGGCTGCAGGGAGCCACAACTTCCACACAAAATCTTCACACGGTATGTCTACAGTAACTGGTATAGTCCTTTTGTAAATATACCCATCTTTAACTGTCAAGTCTGGCAAATTCCCTATATTCTCAGTTATTACTCTTGCCTTTTCCAAATACTCATCACTCTTAAATTCCTCGGAATCCAGATCTATGGCTCCATAGTTTTCCGATACAATCTCATCAATATTATACCGCAATATTATTAGACATGAGCCACTTTAAGCTCGAATGGTCAGTGATGACCGTAAAGGGCATTAACTCTATATATGGCCTAAACCTTTTAAGGGACATAACCACAGCTAGACACTCGCGCTCTGTCACAGAATAGTTCTTTTGTGCCTTTGTGAGCTTCTGCGAGAAGAAACCAAGGGGATGCTCCCCTTCAATTTCATCTTTTTGGAACAAAACCCCACCGATTCCTACGTCTGAGGCATCGCACTGCACATATAAGTGCTTGCTGAAATCTGGATGTCTCAGTACTGGGCTGCTGGTTAAAGCGTGCTTCAATTTATCAAAAGACAACCTTGCCTCCTCATCGAATTCGAATTTAGCAGACTTCTTAAGTGTGTTGAAGATTGGAGTGGCTATGGTCGCATAATCGGCAATGAAACGCCGGTACCATCCCGTCATACCCATAAAACTACGCACTTGTTTAACGTTTTTGGGGTAATTGTATCCTAGAATAGCAAACACTTTTTCGGGGTCCACTTTCAACTGACCCCCACCGACTATGTACCCCAAATACCAGAGTTCCTTAAAGCAAAATTTTGATTTTGCTACATTGATTGTCAAGTTAGCCTTTGACAACAACTCGGCCACTTCCCTTAGAAGCTTGATGTGCGTTCCGAAATCGGGTGAGACCACCAATAGGTCGTCTAGGTAAACGAATACCCTTTCTCGGAGATGTCCCGGAATAACCTTATCCATTAACCGGCACAACCTTTGGGCTGCGTTACACAGCCCAATGGGCATGACGGTAAAATGATATAAGGGTCTTCCGGGTATGGTGAAGGCGGTTTTCTCTCTGCTTTTAATCTCAAGTGGGATTTGCCAAAAGACATCCTTTAAGTCCACACTCGAGATAAAATGTGTATCCCCTAGCCGACTGAGTAGACTCTCGATGTTCGGAAGTGGGTAGGCATCCTTCACAGTCAGAGCATTAAGCCGCCGAGCATCTAGGCATAACCTATTTTTGGTACCCTTACGCACCAACGTAACCGGATTATTCCAAGGGCTCTGACCTGCATGTGAAGCATTCTGTCCAGTTCGGCGAACATCAAGGCCTGTACCGCTGCCGACACTGGGTAATGTCGCTGTTTTACCGGGACTGCGCCGGCTGTGTCAATGAAATGCTCTTCCAGGAAAGTTTTACCTAGCCCATGTTCTTCGAATGAAGGAAAATCGGATATAGCTGCCTCTAGCTGTACCTTCTCTTTCCGGTTGAGAATGTGCTGTTTCGTATCAACTGTCTCGGCCGTCTCTTCTTCCAATGGTTCGGGTGACAAGCATTCTAACTTCGGTATGAAATTAAATGTCCTAATAAAATCTATCCCCAGAAATAGTTTTCGGTTCAACGTCGGTATCAAGAAAAACGTAATTTAGCGTTCCATACCATGGAAAGTTATATTAGTACGAATTCGTCCTAAAATTGGGTGCGACGTCGGAATTCCTACCATTTCTACAAATTCGATGCAATCTTTGCCTAGGCACGTGACAGTGGCCCCACTATCAGTCCCTGTAACTCTACTCCGTCTATATTAATTCTTGTATATAAACGGTTGTCTTCTCCATCGTACAAAACTGCTGCCGCGACCTCCTGCCTCAAAGTTTTTCTCTTGTTGTACCTATCCCTAGATTTTTCAATTCTAGTCCTACCTCGGTTTATACTTTCCTGACCAAATATTCTACTTCGTGCTGCCTCATACTCCCTCATCCTAATGTGAAAAGGCACTATTTTCTTAAGACTACCTTCCTCCTCCCTTACTTGACTACGAATATTGTTTTTTATAATTCTTACTGGGGCGTTCCTCGATTCCTCCGACGTGTGCTCACTCTGCTGCGTTATGGGGGAGTCATTTGGTTCGGACCCGTTTCCCCCTTGATCGCGCCCGTATGTTGGTTTCCCTGACATCTTAAGCATTTGGGACTAACTACGTTTTCCAAGCCGCATCGAAAACAGAAAATGCCTCGTAGTGGGACGGAACAATCTCTAAACGTATGTCCCGTTTTTTTACAATTCCAGCACACAATCTGTCTATTTAAGGCGGCAATTTCCATGTCTGGTGACGTTTCGGGGCAGTCAATCTCATGGATCCTTTGTTCCAAATGTCGGTGTGTTTGGGTTGACTGTCGCTGATTCATTAAAAGCGCTTCTGCCTTTTTGCATTCTTGTTTGAAATGCGTCAGCCTGAAGAATATGATTATGAATTAGGTTTCATGATTTCGATTAAATCTCTTTCGCTTACAGGTTGTCTCTGCTGATTTCGCAATCGGATTACCGCGTTAAAAAAATCCTCGAAGGGCTCGTGAGGCTTTTGCCTGCGGTCCATCATCTTCCGCTGCACTTCGAAATCACTTTCGAAGCGCCGGAACTGTTCTCGCACGGAATTTCTCAACTCGCTCCAATTTAGCATGGGGGTCAAACGACGCTGCATCCAGTACCAGTCCAAAGCCGGCCCGGATAACAGGTGTGGGAACTTTACCATAACTTCATCCCACTCACAGTGGTGATCTTCACGTAATTCCTCTACCCGAAAGATGAAGTCGTCGACGTCCATGGTTTTACTCGTGCCATCGAATTTGATACCCCATTTCTCCACCTCTACTCGTTTCGTGCTAGTTGAAGGAAATTGATAAATATGCTGTTGGGCTGAAGCTTGCCCTTGTTGATTATTGTACCCTCGATGCCTGTCATGATGGTGATGTTCGCGAGACCGAGGCTGTGGTGGTTGAGCTGGCATCCAGGGTTGCTGTGCTGCTGCGCCGAGAGGATGACTTGCCTGATTGGTAGAAGCTTGCCTGATTGGTAGAAGCTGCCTCGGCAACATTTGTTTTAGTTTCTCTTCGAGGACGCGAATTAACTCCATTTGCCCCACACTAATGGCTGAGTCTATCACGTTATGTAGTTGGACTTGTTTACTGTCTCTATTTAGAGTTTCCTCGTTGCACCGATCATCCCTTAATTCGCGATGAATTCCACGGGCAGCCTGGCTCTCAACGTTGGGTGTAGAAGGGCTGGATAAGCCGAGGGAAACGTTAGCCACGATGATAAGGGGGGTGCCTCACTCGATGCTAAATTTGACGAGGTCATTATTTGTGAATCTGCTGTAGAGACTAAGTTCGTATTTGCTGTTGTTGTGACTGTAGCTGTGGTCGATGTTGAGGCAGCTGTTGTAGTGGTCACGGTATCCATTTCTGTGGTTGTTTTCGAAGGAGGAGGAGTTACGCCGGTGTACGAATTAGCTCTGGTATTAACCATTCCTGAGGGAACTCTTATTATCTTCCCTAGACAAACAAGCGAGCATGTATATGTGGCTATTTACATATATATCTGTTTCCTCTTAGTTTCTAAACTATTTTTCTTAATCTGTTGAGTCTGAACTGAATATATTTAAGAGTATTTCTAAGCGGGTAAGTGAACCTAGTTATAGTTTCAAATGGCAGGCGGTGATATCTTTAGGCAATAAAAACAACAAACTTTGTACATATGATATATATGTGGATTTTTTGAGTTCTGTAAATGATTCTCAACAGGAATTACTGGTATTAATGTTGTCGATGTTCAAACATTTGTCAGTTCACAACTGCTTCCGCCATTGATGGCCCAAAGCTAGGACTTAACCGATCAAGAATATGAATGTTTTGCGTAAATAAACGGACGGACTATCAAACAACATTAATTTGGGCTATTGGATAAACTAATACTGTGTGTGTGTTGTAAATACAACCTTCCTTCCGGTTCGACGTAGCATTACTACTAAGCACCTGTGATTAACACCTAGCATGTCTTACGCTGCCATGCCAAAAGGTTAATCTACGCTTCTGACCTCATGTTTATTAATCATCCCACCAACGTCACAACCGTAGCAACGCGATACTAGCTTAGAAACCAAATATGCGGGCCTTACGTGAATTACGAAGTAAGCTAACTAATCAACACGAGTCAGTACGACTAATAATGAGTGTGTGAACCCGATTTCTCGGGCCCCCACGTGTTTGGGCGCCATTTTGTCGTGTTAGCCCCAGAAGGAACTATGTCTGTTTGTGTGGCAGAAGAGGACAGCGGGCGCTGGTAATAGATGTTCAGGCATCGACAATAGCTCAGCGGAATGGGGCGCAGCTCTTGCTTACCAGCTCCTGCCCAGACAGACGACAAAAACTAAATTTACCAGCTTATGGGGGGAAAAGTTATGTTGATGACCATACCGGACCACGAATGATGATTTGAATAGTAAGAAGGTTATGTTTTGAGCCTAAAAGCGACATATGATGTTGTGCATGCCGCGGCTTCCCACCCCGAACATGGTAACCTTTGGCCTTCGTCAAGGTCACCCCTTATCCGTCCCGCCTTATTTCTCCACAACAACCTTGATCACTCACCCTTGCCTACAGCACTTAAAGCTCCATTATTTATAAAGACAGTATTTTCTTCAATACATTACAAAATTCATGTTTGTATATGTTTGCTCCTTCTTCGGGTATGTATCGGTTTCGACGTCTCGATAGCAGCTGTCCAGCACGGCCCAAAAAGAGATATGTTAGCCGCAACCCTCCGGTGTCCGTCTGTCCGTCCGTATTCGTCTAATAGTGTTTTAGTATGTCTTTATTTAAGCATTCGAGAAATATAGCTTAGATCTTAATTTTGTAAGTATAAATTGGTTTCTTTTTTATAATTTATAGGGACAGCATTGTAATGTAAATGGGAGGCAATATATCCTCGATAAATATGAAATAGACGTTCCTAAGATGAGCTCACCCTACACGATGTTTCTACCTTTACACTATAAAAGGGTTATGTTATATTGTACTAACCTAATGCCTACCCTTTTTTCTTCAGTACTAATTTGATCTCTATTATTTTATTTCAGGAAGCTGTTGTCGTCCGTATGTCTGTCCAAGCGGTTGATTGTCTCTGGTAGTTGGTCGTTGCACGTGGTACCTGTGCACCCCGGGGCTGGTGGTGCTAGTGTGGATGCAGCTGCTCCCTCGTTGCGCCAATCGGAGGTCCCGTGACTTTTGTGAAGGTGTTTGTCTACTTTCTTTTTAATTTATTGTTTAAAGTTTTGGTATGTGTATTTAACAAGTTTGGTATGTCTATTTAACACGTTTAACACGAGGCTTACTGGCTCGTCTGTAAATGTAACACAATTTGTGAACTTTTGCCTTTTGTTTTGTTCTATTTGGCAACTTGCTTTTTAATATTACGTTATTTTTCTCAGTTAAAGTCACTTTTTTTGTTTATAGCAATAAACAATGATCAAAATAATTATTAGGATAATATAAAATTTCTGGTGCTGGTGTTAAAGATTTATTATTTGTGGACCTCCGTATCTTTGACGATCTATCCAGAAACAGAGGCCATCTTCTTGAGCTGTAGCTCTAACTTCAGCTCGGTTTGGAAACAGCTGTTTGCCTTTTCCAATATCCCCTATCAGGATAACATATGTTTAGCGCCGTGTGACGTTAGATTAAGATCACAAACCCAACCATTCTGCCAAAATCCTTGTTAAAGAATGGGAGGGGAGACATTCGTCCTTCACACATGAACAATTTCGTTCAGTGTACTTAACGGCCCAACAAAATCTGGCCACATGAATCTGGGAAACTGACAAGATACCGTATGGCAACCCGTAATGGCAAGACGCCAAAGTCAATACCGGTACACGGGTGAACAACGAGTGTAAATAGAAAATGTTTAAGAAATTGCAGAAAAAGTTGAAATTAATAAGAAACACCACGGAATAAATCATTGTACCAAAAAAATAAAGGAACGATTTACCCCAACAAAAACGTAGAATGTGGTGAAAATGGGCAATTTATTTAAAAAAAGTCCATGTCGCGTTCGTTTGAAATAGCTTGTGTGTGTGAAAGCAAAGAAAAAAATATTGATTGTGTTAGTGCGTCGGTTATTAACTAAGTAAATATGAATGAAAGAAAATATTGTGAATGTAAAGTTCGTGTGTAGCAAAACTAATGACGGAAAATCAATAAACCAAAGTGTAATGAACTCCAATTATAAAAAGGAGATTATTTACTCTGAAAGCAATGACAATTGAATACTATAGACGGTGGCCTCCGAGCAGCCTTTCTCTCATTCTCAAATTCCTCTCTCAATTATTTCTCTGTCAAAACATGCCGACTTTTTTGTACTCTCAAATAATTTCTGAGAAGGGAGCGAGTTTTTCAGTTTGTTTTCTTGTTTAATGTTTTGAAGTTGGAATATAATAAAACTAATTATGAAAATCTTTTCTCTTTTTGCAGAGTAAATAAAAGTATCTATCCTCTCTTTGCAGAACGCTCTCTTTACAGTTTAGCCAGACAAAGCGCCATCTTCAATATGCAGACATACTAAACGAATTGTCAAACTCCATGCGACGTCTATAGTATTCAATTGTCATTGCTGAAAGGTTAGGAAACAAAAGATCGATAACTTCCCTCAGCAAAGCTGTTATCGATGGTCGCTAGAGCAATAATATTTACTACAACGAATATAAATTATTCGGGTTTTAAAAAAAATAAAAACAGAAAAATATAGATATTAAATCTATGCTGAGCCTAGACGAAGTCTAAAATTACTACTCCGGTATCATCCACTGGGTTCTTCCTAATGGGGTCAGCGATATTGGGGTTGTAAACATTAGCCCGTAACGCACCTAGGTGAAAGAAAAACCCTGGCTTTGGTTTACGATATCGCCTTTCTTTAGTTATTGGACAACGGTTAGATAATTAATGAACTTGAAGTAGTATTTTATACTTCTTAAAAGTAGGAAAAAAACAGTTTTTAAACTTTTTTTGTTTACTACCCAAATTTACAAAGATTTTCTGTTTTCTTTTTGTTTTTTTTTTTTCAAGGGACATCTGTGTTCTCTGGTCAATAATGCAATTTGTTTATATTTTGGAACAGGAAAGCTCCCCAGCTGAAAGCCGTGACCGCGGTCAAACAAGAAAGTAAGTAGTATCTGAGGCCTAATTAATATCTCATTCATGTTATACGCTATCCTTCAAATATTCTACATGGTTTTTCGTTATAAGTATATGGATCGACACAAACTGTATATATAAAGTTCTAGAATAAAGTAAGAGATGAAACTAGAAATTAACATAAGAGTGATTTTCGGCATGTACATTTGTTTACAACATGTTTTTCTAAGAGTGAATTATGTATAATTAGGTTTTACTGTTTTAAATCGCGAGCATGATAAACTCCAATCGCTTTCCCCTTCAGGTCCTCGATTTCGTACAAACACCTACCCACAGGTCGAACTATTCGACATTTCAGGTACTTTTTACATAGTTTAGCATTTATGTTCTTACTAAAATCACTCAACTAGTGATTCCTTCTGTAAATTTCTTGTCCAGGGAGGAAGTTTACCATTCGAGTGCGTGTGTTGTATTTTCGTGCGCGGTCTTCATAGCTTTTAGTAAGACTTTTCCTTACACGTTCATGAATTAATTCCATTTGAGCTGATTTTGGGACTATATTAAGGTTGGTATCATTCAACTGCTCCAGTTGTCTGGTCAATCGGTAGACACTCCCGTGTGTAATCATGTTTGTGCCGAATAGGGCGAAATATGGTGTCATTCCTATAGAAGTATGCACCGATGAGCGGAGTGCACATTCTATGGCGGATAAGTTTTTATCCCATTCCCGCTGATCGTCCTTCAGATAGGATCTAATGGCCGCCAGGATCGATTGATTCACCCTCTCGGACGCGTTGGCTTGAGGGGAATACAATCCTGTTCGGATATGGGTCACCCCAAAGGATGCCAGGAATTCACGGAAATTATTTCCGGTGAATTGCTTGCCATTATCCGAGAGTATGTATTCTGGCACTCCAAACTTATAGAAAACCTCATCAGTTAGAAATTTTATAATGTTCCTCGAAGTGGCTTTAGAGAAAGGTTTTAGCAAAACGTACTTGGATAGGAGATCCAAAACTATGAAAATATATGAGTTACCGGAATTTGATCTAACATAGGGTCCAAGAAAGTCGATGTATAACTTTTGGAAAGCTCTTTCGATTCGAAATTCTGTTCCAATAGGCTGCTGCATATTTAGATTGTTAGGCTTGGCCTCCTTACATATTTGACAGTTATTCACGAAATCCCTCACTTGACTGGACATATTTGGCCAATAATATAATTCCCTCAATTTCCTGAGGGTTTTGTGAAACCCGCCGTGGGCAGATGTGTTCGGATTGTGTGCTTTTTCAATAGCCTTTCTGACCAAGGCTGCAGGGAGCCACAACTTCCACACAAAATCTTCACACGGTATGTCTACAGTAACTGGTATAGTCCTTTTGTAAATATACCCATCTTTAACTGTCAAGTCTGGCAAATTCCCTATATTCTCAGTTATTACTCTTGCCTTTTCCAAATACTCATCACTCTTAAATTCCTCGGAATCCAGATCTATGGCTCCATAGTTTTCCGATACAATCTCATCAATATTATACCGCAATATTATTAGACATGAGCCACTTTAAGCTCGAATGGTCAGTGATGACCGTAAAGGGCATTAACTCTATATATGGCCTAAACCTTTTAAGGGACATAACCACAGCTAGACACTCGCGCTCTGTCACAGAATAGTTCTTTTGTGCCTTTGTGAGCTTCTGCGAGAAGAAACCAAGGGGATGCTCCCCTTCAATTTCATCTTTTTGGAACAAAACCCCACCGATTCCTACGTCTGAGGCATCGCACTGCACATATAAGTGCTTGCTGAAATCTGGATGTCTCAGTACTGGGCTGCTGGTTAAAGCGTGCTTCAATTTATCAAAAGACAACCTTGCCTCCTCATCGAATTCGAATTTAGCAGACTTCTTAAGTGTGTTGAAGATTGGAGTGGCTATGGTCGCATAATCGGCAATGAAACGCCGGTACCATCCCGTCATACCCATAAAACTACGCATTTGTTTAACGTTTTTGGGGTAATTGTATCCTAGAATAGCAAACACTTTTTCGGGGTCCACTTTCAACTGACCCCCACCGACTATGTACCCCAAATACCAGAGTTCCTTAAAGCAAAATTTTGATTTTGCTACATTGATTGTCAAGTTAGCCTTTGACAACAACTCGGCCACTTCCCTTAGAAGCTTGATGTGCGTTCCGAAATCGGGTGAGACCACCAATAGGTCGTCTAGGTAAACGAATACCCTTTCTCGGAGATGTCCCGGAATAACCTTATCCATTAACCGGCACAACCTTTGGGCTGCGTTACACAGCCCAAAGGGCATGACGGTAAAATGATATAAGGGTCTTCCGGGTATGGTGAAGGCGGTTTTCTCTCTGCTTTTAATCTCAAGTGGGATTTGCCAAAAGACATCCTTTAAGTCCACACTCGAGATAAAATGTGTATCCCCTAGCCGACTGAGTAGACTCTCGATGTTCGGAAGTGGGTAGGCATCCTTCACAGTCAGAGCATTAAGCCGCCGAGCATCTAGGCATAACCTATTTTTGGTACCCTTACGCACCAACGTAACCGGATTATTCCAAGGGCTCTGACCTGCATGTGAAGCATTCTGTCCAGTTCGGCGAACATCAAGGCCTGTACCGCTGCCGACACTGGGTAATGTCGCTGTTTTACCGGGACTGCGCCGGCTGTGTCAATGAAATGCTCTTCCAGGAAAGTTTTACCTAGCCCATGTTCTTCGAATGAAGGAAAATCGGATATAGCTGCCTCTAGCTGTACCTTCTCTTTCCGGTTGAGAATGTGCTGTTTCGTATCAACTGTCTCGGCCGTCTCTTCTTCCAATGGTTCGGGTGACAAGCATTCTAACTTCGGTATGAAATTAAATGTCCTAATAAAATCTATCCCCAGAAATAGTTTTCGGTTCAACGTCGGTATCAAGAAAAACGTAATTTAGCGTTCCATACCATGGAAAGTTATATTAGTACGAATTCGTCCTAAAATTGGGTGCGACGTCGGAATTCCTACCATTTCTACAAATTCGATGCAATCTTTGCCTAGGCACGTGACAGTGGCCCCACTATCAGTCCCTGTAACTCTACTCCGTCTATATTAATTCTTGTATATAAACGGTTGTCTTCTCCATCGTACAAAACTGCTGCCGCGACCTCCTGCCTCAAAGTTTTTCTCTTGTTGTACCTATCCCTAGATTTTTCAATTCTAGTCCTACCTCGGTTTATACTTTCCTGACCAAATATTCTACTTCGTGCTGCCTCATACTCCCTCATCCTAATGTGAAAAGGCACTATTTTCTTAAGACTACCTTCCTCCTCCCTTACTTGACTACGAATATTGTTTTTTATAATTCTTACTGGGGCGTTCCTCGATTCCTCCGACGTGTGCTCACTCTGCTGCGTTATGGGGGAGTCATTTGGTTCGGACCCGTTTCCCCCTTGATCGCGCCCGTATGTTGGTTTCCCTGACATCTTAAGCATTTGGGACTAACTACGTTTTCCAAGCCGCATCGAAAACAGAAAATGCCTCGTAGTGGGACGGAACAATCTCTAAACGTATGTCCCGTTTTTTTACAATTCCAGCACACAATCTGTCTATTTAAGGCGGTAATTTCCATGTCTGGTGACGTTTCGGGGCAGTCAATCTCATGGATCCTTTGTTCCAAATGTCGGTGTGTTTGGGTTGACTGTCGCTGATTCATTAAAAGCGCTTCTGCCTTTTTGCATTCTTGTTTGAAATGCGTCAGCCTGAAGAATATGATTATGAATTAGGTTTCATGATTTCGATTAAATCTCTTTCGCTTACAGGTTGTCTCTGCTGATTTCGCAATCGGATTACCGCGTTAAAAAAATCCTCGAAGGGCTCGTGAGGCTTTTGCCTGCGGTCCATCATCTTCCGCTGCACTTCGAAATCACTTTCGAAGCGCCGGAACTGTTCTCGCACGGAATTTCTCAACTCGCTCCAATTTAGCATGGGGGTCAAACGACGCTGCATCCAGTACCAGTCCAAAGCCGGCCCGGATAACAGGTGTGGGAACTTTACCATAACTTCATCCCACTCACAGTGGTGATCTTCACGTAATTCCTCTACCCGAAAGATGAAGTCGTCGACGTCCATGGTTTTACTCGTGCCATCGAATTTGATACCCCATTTCTCCACCTCTACTCGTTTCGTGCTAGTTGAAGGAAATTGATAAATATGCTGTTGGGCTGAAGCTTGCCCTTGTTGATTATTGTACCCTCGATGCCTGTCATGATGTGGATGTTCGCGAGACCGAGGCTGTGGTGGTTGAGCTGGCATCCAGGGTTGCTGTGCTGCTGCGCCGAGAGGATGACTTGCCTGATTGGTAGAAGCTTGCCTGATTGGTAGAAGCTGCCTCGGCAACATTTGTTTTAGTTTCTCTTCGAGGACGCGAATTAACTCCATTTGCCCCACACTAATGGCTGAGTCTATCACGTTATGTAGTTGGACTTGTTTACTGTCTCTATTTAGAGTTTCCTCGTTGCACCGATCATCCCTTAATTCGCGATGAATTCCACGGGCAGCCTGGCTCTCAACGTTGGGTGTAGAAGGGCTGGATAAGCCGAGGGAAACGTTAGCCACGATGATAAGGGGGGTGCCTCACTCGATGCTAAATTTGACGAGGTCATTATTTGTGAATCTGCTGTAGAGACTAAGTTCGTATTTGCTGTTGTTGTGACTGTAGCTGTGGTCGATGTTGAGGCAGCTGTTGTAGTGGTCACGGTATCCATTTCTGTGGTTGTTTTCGAAGGAGGAGGAGTTACGCCGGTGTACGAATTAGCTCTGGTATTAACCATTCCTGAGGGAACTATAATTATCATCCCTAGACAAACAAGCGAGCATGTATATGTGGCTATTTACATATATATCTGTTTCCTCTTAGTTTCTAATCTATTTTTCTTAATCTGTTGAGTCTGAACTGAATATATTTAAGAGTATTTCTAAGCGGATAAGTGAACCTAGTTATAGTTTCAAATGGCAGGCGGTGATATCTTTAGGCAATAAAAACAACAAACTTTGTACATATGATATATATTTGGATCTCTTGAGTTCTGTAAATGGTTCTCAACAGGAATTACTGGTATTAATGTTGTCGATGTTCAAACATTTGTCAGTTCACAACTGCTTCCGCCATTGATGGCCCAAAGCTAGGACTTAACCGATCAAGAATATGAATGTTTTGCGTAAATAAACGGACGGACTATCAAACAACATTAATTTGGGCTATTGGATAAACTAATACTGTGTGTGTGTTGTAAATACAACCTTCCTTCCGGTTCGACGTAGCATTACTACTAAGCACCTGTGATTAACACCTAGCATGTCTTACGCTGCCATGCCAAAAGGTTAATCTACGCTTCTGACCTCATGTTTATTAATCATCCCACCAACGTCACAACCGTAGCAACGCGATACTAGCTTAGAAACCAAATATGCGGGCCTTACGTGAATTACGAAGTAAGCTAACTAATCAACACGAGTCAGTACGACTAATAATGGGTGTGTGAACCCGATTTCTCGGGCCCCCACGTGTTTGGGCGCCATTTTGTCGTGTTAGCCCCAGAAGGAACTATGTCTGTTTGTGTGACAGAAGAGGACAGCGGGCGCTGGTAATAGATGTTCAGGCACCGACAATAGCTCAGCGGAATGGGGCGCAGCTCTTGCTTACCAGCTCCTGCCCAGACATACGACAAAAACTAAATTTACCAGCTTATGGGGGGAAAAGTTATGTTGATGACCATACCGGACCACGAATGATGATTTGAATAGTAAGAAGTTTATGTTTTGAGCCTAAAAGCGACATATGATGTTGTGCATGCCGCGGCTTCCCACCCCGAACATGGTAACCTTTGGCCTTCGTCAAGGTCACCCCTTATCCGTCCCGCCTTATTTCTCCACAACAACCTTGATCACTCACCCTTGCCTACAGCACTTAAAGCTCCATTATTTATAAAGACAGTATTTTCTTCAATACATTACAAAATTCATGTTTGTATATGTTTGCTCCTTCTTCGGGTATGTATCGGTTTCGACGTCTCGATAGCAGCTGTCCAGCACGGCCCAAAAAGAGATATGTTAGCCGCAACCCTCCGGTGTCCGTCTGTCCGTCCGTATTCGTCTAATAGTGTTTTAGTATGTCTTTATTTAAGCATTCGAGAAATATAGCTTAGATCTTAATTTTGTAAGTATAAATTGGTTTCTTTTTTATAATTTATAGGGACAGCATTGTAATGTAAATGGGAGGCAATATATCCTCGATAAATATGAAATAGACGTTCCTAAGATGAGCTCACCCTACACGATGTTTCTACCTTTACACTATAAAAGGGTTATGTTATATTGTACTAACCTAATGCCTACCCTTTTTTCTTCAGTACTAGTTTGATCTCTATTATTTTATTTCAGGAAGCTGTTGTCGTCCGTATGTCTGTCCAAGCGGTTGATTGTCTTTGGTAGTTGGTCGTTGCACGTGGTACCTGTGCACCCCGGGGCTGGTGGTGCTAGTGTGGATGCAGCTGCTCCCTCGTTGCGGCAATCGGAGGTCCCGTGACTTTTGAGAAGGTGTTTGTCTACTTTCTTTTTAATTTATTGTTTAAAGTTTTGGTATGTGTATTTAACAAGTTTGGTATGTCTATTTAACACGTTTAACACGAGGCTTACTGGCTCGTCTGTAAATGTAACACAATTTGTGAACTTTTGCCTTTTGTTTTGTTCTATTTGGCAACTTGCTTTTTAATATTATGTTATTTTTCTCAGTTAAAGTCACTTTTTTTGTTTATAGCAATAAACAATGATCAAAATAATTATTAGGATAATATAAAATTTCTGGTGCTGGTGTTAAAGATTTATTATTTGTGGACCTCCGTATCTTTGACGATCTATCCAGAAACAGAGGCCATCTTCTTGAGCTGTAGCTCTAACTTCAGCTCGATTTGGAAACAGCTGTTTGCCTTTTCCAATATCCCCTATCAGGATAACATATGTTTAGCGCCGTGTGACGTTAGATTAAGATCACAAACCCAACCATTCTGCCAAAATCCTTGTTAAAGAACATGAAAAATTTCGTTCAGTGTACTTAACGGCCCAACAAAATCTGGCCACATGAATCTGGGGAAACTGACAAGATACCGTATGGCAACCCGTAATGGCAAGACGCCAAAGTCAATACCGGTACACGGGTGAACAACGAGTGTAAATAGAAAATGTTTAAGAAATTGCAGAAAAAGTTGAAATTAATAAGAAACACCACGGAATAAATCATTGTACCAAAAAAATAAAGGAACGATTTACCCCAACAAAAACGTAGAATGTGGTGAAAATGGGTAATTTATTTAAAAAAAGTCCATGTCGCGTTCGTTTGAAATAGCTTGTGTGTGTGAAAGCAAAGAAACAAATATTGATTGTGCTAGTGCGTCGGTTATTAACTAAGTAAATATGAATGAAAGAAAATATTGTGAATGTAAAGTTCGTGTGTAGCAAAACTAATGACGGAAAATCAATAAACCAAAGTGTAATGAACTCCAATTATAAAAAGGAGATTATTTACTCTGAAAGCAATGACAATTGAATACTATAGACGTCGCATGGTATTTACTGACTTCATCCGCCAGGTGGCCTCCGAGCAGCCTTTCTCTCATTCTCAAATTCCTCTCTCAATTATTTCTCTGTCAAAACATGCCGACTTTTTTGTACTCTCAAATAATTTCTGAGAAGGGAGTGAGTTTTTCAGTTTGTTTTGTTGATGAATGTTTTGAAGTTGGAATATAATAAAACTAATTATGAAAATCTTTTCTCTCTTTGCAGAGTAAATAAAAGTATCTATCCTCTCTTTGCAGAACGCTCTCTTTACAGTTTAGCCAGACAAAGCGCCATCTTCAATATGCAGACATACTAACGAATTGTCAAACTCCATGCGACGTCTATAGTATTCAATTGTCATTGCTGAAAGGTTAGGAAACAAAAGTTCGATAACTTCCTCAGCAAAGCTGTTATCGATGGTCGCTAGAGCAATAATATTTACTACAACGAATATAAAATGTTCGGGTTTTAAAAAAATAAAAACAGAAAAATATAGATATTAAATCTATGCTGAGCCTAGACGAAGTCTGAAATTACTACTCCGGTATCATCCACTGGGTTCTTCCTAATGGTGTCAGCGATATTGGGGTTGTAAACATTAGCCCGTAACGCACCTAGGTGAAAGAAAAACCCTGGCTTTGGTTTACGATATCGCCTTTCTTTAGTTATTGGACAACGGTTAGATAATTAATGAACTTGAAGTAGTATTTTATACTTCTTAAAAGTAGGAAAAAAACAGTTTTTAAACTTTTTTTGTTTACTACCCAAATTTACAAAGATTTTCTGTTTTCTTTTTGTTTTTTTTTCAAGGGACATCTGTGTTCTCTGGTCAATAATGCAATTTGTTTATATTTTGGAACAGGAAAGCTCCCCAGCTGAAAGCCGTGACCGCGGTCAAACAAGAAAGTAAGTAGTATCTGAGGCCTAATTAATATCTCATTCATGTTATACGCTATCCTTCAAATATTCTACATGGTTTTTCGTTATAAGTATATGGATCGACACAAACTGTATATATAAAGTTCTAGAATAAAGTAAGAGATGAAACTAGAAATTAACATAAGAGTGATTTTCGGCATGTACATTTTTTTACAACATGTTTTTCTAAGAGTGAATTATGTATAATTAGGTTTTAAACTCCAATCGCTTTCTCCTTCAGGTCCTCGATTTCGTACAAACACCTACCCACAGGTCGAACTATTCGACATTTCAGGTACTTTTTACATAGTTTAGCATTTATGTTTTTACTAAAATCACTCAACTGGTGATTCCTTCTGTAAATTTCTTGTCCAGGGAGGAAGTTTACCATTCGAGTGCGTGTGTTGTATTTTCGTGCGCGGTCTTCATAGCTTTTAGTAAGACTTTTCCTTACACGTTCATGAATTAATTCCATTTGAGCTGATTTTGGGACTATATTAAGGTTGGTATCATTCAACTGCTCCAGTTGTCTGGTCAATCGGTAGACACTCCCGTGTGTAATCATGTTTGTGCCGAATAGGGCGAAATATGGTGTCATTCCTATAGAAGTATGCACCGATGAGCGGAGTGCACATTCTATGGCGGATAAGTTTTTATCCCATTCCCGCTGATCGTCCTTCAGATAGGATCTAATGGCCGCCAGGATCGATTGATTCACCCTCTCGGACGCGTTGGCTTGAGGGGAATACAATCCTGTTCGGATATGGGTCACCCCAAAGGATGCCAGGAATTCACGGAAATTATTTCCGGTGAATTGCTTGCCATTATCCGAGAGTATGTATTCTGGCACTCCAAACTTATAGAAAACCTCATCAGTTAGAAATTTTATAATGTTCCTCGAAGTGGCTTTAGAGAAAGGTTTTAGCAAAACGTACTTGGATAGGTGATCCAAAACTATGAAAATATATGAGTTACCGGATTTTGATCTAACATAGGGTCCAAGAAAGTCGATGTATAACTTTTGGAAAGCTCTTTCGATTCGAAATTCTGTTCCAATAGGCTGCTGCATATTTAGATTGTTAGGCTTGGCCTCCTTACATATTTGACAGTTATTCACGAAATCCCTCACTTGACTGGACATATTTGGCCAATAATATAATTCCCTCAATTTCCTGAGGGTTTTGTGAAACCCGCCGTGGGCAGATGTGTTCGGATTGTGTGCTTTTTCAATAGCCTTTCTGACCAAGGCTGCAGGGAGCCACAACTTCCACACAAAATCTTCACACGGTATGTCTACAGTAACTGGTATAGTCCTTTTGTAAATATACCCATCTTTAACTGTCAAGTCTGGCAAATTCCCTATATTCTCAGTTATTACTCTTGCCTTTTCCAAATACTCATCACTCTTAAATTCCTCGGAATCCAGATCTATGGCTCCATAGTTTTCCGATACAATCTCATCAATATTATACCGCAATATTATACCAACGTGCGAGACGACCACTTAGCTCCTTATTAGACATGAGCCACTTTAAGCTCGAATGGTCAGTGATGACCGTAAAGGGCATTAACTCTATATATGGCCTAAACCTTTTAAGGGACATAACCACAGCTAGACACTCGCACTCTGTCACAGAATAGTTCTTTTGTGCCTTTGTGAGCTTCTGCGAGAAGAAGCTCTTCATTTCATCTTTTTGGAACAAAACCCCACCGATTCCTACGTCTGAGGCATCGCACTGCACATAGAAGTGCTTGCTGAAATCTGGATGTCTCAGTACTGGGCTGCTGGTTAAAGCGTGCTTCAATTTATCAAAAGACAACCTTGCCTCCTCATCGAATTCGAATTTAGCAGACTTCCTAAGTGTGTTGAAGATTGGAGTGGCTATGGTCGCATAATCGGCAATGAAACGCCGGTACCATCCCGTCATACCCATAAAACTACGCACTTGTTTAACGTTTTTGGGGTAATTGTATCCTAGAATAGCAAACACTTTTTCGGGGTCCACTTTCAACTGACCCCCACCGACTATGTACCCCAAATACCAGAGTTCCTTAAAGCAAAATTTTGATTTTGCTACATTGATTGTCAAGTTAGCCTTTGACAACAACTCGGCCACTTCCCTTAGAAGCTTGATGTGCGTTCCGAAATCGGGTGAGACCACCAATAGGTCGTCTAGGTAAACCCTTTCTCGGAGATGTCCCGGAATAACCTTATCCATTAACCGGCACAACCTTTGGGCTGCGTTACACAGCCTAAAGGGCATGACGGTAAAATGATATAAGGGTCTTCCGGGTATGGTAAAGGCGGTTTTCTCTCTGCTTTTAATCTCAAGTGGGATTTGCCAAAAGGCATCCTTTAAGTCCACACTCGAGATAAAATGTGTATCCCCTAGCCGACTGAGTAGACCCTCGATGTTCGGAAGTGGGTAGGCATCCTTCACAGTCAGAGCATTAAGCCGCCGAGCATCTAGGCATAACCTATTTTTGGTACCCTTACGCACCAACGTAACCGGATTATTCCAAGGGCTCTGACTTGGCTCAATGACCTGCATGTGAAGCATTCTGTCCAGTTCGGCGAACATCAAGGCCTGTACCGCTGCCGACACTGGGTAATGTCGCTGTTTTACCGGGACTGCACCGGCTGTGTCAATGAAATGCTCTTCCAGGAAAGTTTTACCTAGCCCATGTTCTTCGAATGAAGGAAAATCGGATATAGCTGCCTCTAGCTGTACCTTCTCTTTCCGGTTGAGAATTTGCTGTTTCGTATCAACTGTCTCGGCCGTCTCTTCTTCCAATGGTTCGGGTGACAAGCATTCTAACTTCGGTATGAAATTAAATGTCCTAATAAAATCTATCCCCAGAAATAGTTTTCGGTTCAACGTCGGTATCAAGAAGAACGTAATTTAGCGTTCCATACCATGGAAAGTTATATTAGTACGAATTCGTCCTAAAATTGGGTGCGACGTCCCGTCAGCCGTCTTGATAATGGAATTATAGGCGTACATCGGAATTCCTACCATTTCTACAAATTCAATGCAATCTTTGCCTAGGCACGTGACAGTGGCCCCACTATCAGTCCCTGTAACTCTACTCCGTCTATATTAATTCTTGTATATAAACGGTTGTCTTCTCCATCGTACAAAACTGCTGCCGCGACCTCCTGCCTCAAAGTTTTTCTCTTGTTGTACCTATCCCTAGCTTTTTCAATTCTAGTCCTACCTCGGTTTATACTTTCCTGACCAAATATTCTACTTCGTGCTGCCTCATACTCCCTCATCCTAATGTGAAAAGGCACTATTTTCTTAAGACTACCTTCCTCCTCCCTTACTTGACTACGACTATTGTTTTTTATAATTCTTACTGGGGCGTTCCTCGATTCCTCCGACGTGTGCTCACTCTGCTGCGTTATGGGGGAGTCATTTGGTTCGGACCCGTTTCCCCCTTGATCGCGCCCGTATGTTGGTTTCCCTGACATCTTAAGCATTTGGGACTAACTACGTTTTCCAAGCCGCATCGAAAACAGAAAATTCCTCGTAGTGGGACGGAACAATCTCTAAACGTATGTCCCGTTTTTTTACAATTCCAGCACACAATCTGTCTATTTAAGGCGGCAATTTCCATGTCTGGTGACGTTTCGGGGCAGTCAATCTCATGGATCCTTTGTTCCAAATGTCGGTGTGTTTGGGTTGACTGTCGCTGATTCATTAAAAGCGCTTCTGCCTTTTTGCATTCTTGTTTGAAATGCGTCAGCCTGAAGAATATGATTGGAAACACCATTGTAGCGAGAGCAGGATTTAAATTAGGTTTCATGATTTCGATTAAATCTCTTTCGCTTACAGGTTGTCTCTGCTGATTTCGCAATCGGATTACCGCGTTAAAAAAATCCTCGAAGGGCTCGTGAGGCTTTTGCCTGCAGTCCATCATCTTCCGCTGCACTTCGAAATCACTTTCGAAGCGCCGGAACTGTTCTCGCACGGAATTTCTCAACTCGCTCCAATTTAGCATGGGGGTCAAACGACGCTGCATCCAGTACCAGTCCAAAGCCGGCCCGGATAACAGGTGTGGGAACTTTACCATAACTTCATCCCACTCACAGTGGTGATCTTCACGTAATTCCTCTACCCGAAAGATGAAGTCGTCGACGTCCATGGTTTTACTCGTGCCATCGAATTTGATACCCCATTTCTCCACCTCTACTCGTTTCGTGCTAGTTGAAGGAAATTGATAAATATCCTGTTGGGCTGAAGCTTGCCCTTGTTGATTATTGTACCCTCGATGCCTGTCATGATGTGGATGTTCGCGAGACCGAGGCTGTGGTGGTTGAGCTGGCATCCAGGGTTGCTGTGCTGCTGCGCCGAGAGGATGACTTGCCTGATTGGTAGAACCTGCCAACGTTTCCTGGACTAACCTCGGCAACATTTGTTTTAGTTTCTCTTCGAGGACGCGAATTAACTCCATTTGCCCCACACTAATGGCTGAGTCTATCACGTTATGTAGTTGGACTTGTTTACTGTCTCTATTTAGAGTTTCCTCGTTGCACCGATCATCCCTTAATTCGCGATGAATTCCACGGGCAGCCTGGCTCTCAACGTTGGGTGTAGAAGGGCTGGATAAGCCGAGGGAAACGTTAGCCCACGATGATAAGGGGGTGCCTCACTCGATTCTAAATTTGACGAGGTCATTATTGGTGAATTTGCTGTAGAGACTAAGTTCGTATTTGCTGTTGTTGTGACTGTAGCTGTGGTCGATGTTGAGGCAGCTGTTGTAGTGGTCACGGTATCCATTTCTGTGGTTGTTTTCGAAGGAGGAGGAGTTACGCCGGTGTACGAATTAGCTCTGGTATTAACCATTCATGAGGGAACTATAATTATCTTCCCTAGACAAACAAGCGAGCATGTATATGTGGCTATTTACATATATATCTGTTTCCTCTTAGTTTCTAATCTATTTTTCTTAATCTGTTGAGTCTGAACTGAATATATGTAAGAGTATTTCTAAGCGGGTAAGTGAACCTAGTTATAGTTTCAAATGGCAGGCGGTGATATCTTTAGGCAATAAAAACAACAAACTTTGTACATATGATATATATGTGGATCTCTTGAGTTCTGTAAATGATTCTCAACAGGAATTACTGGTATTAATGTTGTCGATGTTCAAACATTTGGCAGTTCACAACTGCTTCCGCCATTGATGGCCCAAAGCTAGGACTTAACCGATCAAGAATATGAATGTTTTGCGTAAATAAACGGACGGACTATCACACAACATTAATTTGGGCTATTGGATAAACTAATACTGTGTGTGTGTTGTAAATACAACCTTTCTTCCGGTTCGACGTAGCATTACTACTAAGCACCTGTGATTAACACCTAGCATGTCTTACGCTGCCATGCCAAAAGGTTAATCTACGCTTCTGACCTCATGTTTATTAATCATCCCACCAACGTCACAACCGTAGCAACGCGATACTAGCTTAGAAACCAAATATACGGGCCTTACGTGAATTACGAAGTAAGCTAACTAATCAACACGAGTCAGTACGTGGGGGCCCGATTTCTCGGGCCCCCACGTGTTTGGGCGCCATTTTGTCGTGTTAGCCCCAGAAGGAACTATGTCTGTTTGTGTGGCAGAAGAGGACAGCGGGCGCTGGTAATAGATGTTCAGGCACCGACAATAGCTCAGCGGAATGGGGCGCAGTTCTTGCTTACCAGCTCCTGCCCAGACATACGACAAGAACTAAATTTACCAGCTTATGGGGGGAAAAGTTATGTTGATGACCATACCGGACCACGAATGATGATTTGAATAGTAAGAAGTTTATGTTTTGAGCCTAAAAGCGACATACGATGTTGTGCATGCCGCGGCTTCCCACCCCGACCATGGTAACCTTTGGCCTTCGTCAAGGTCACCCCTATCCGTCCCGCCTTATTTCTCCACTACAACCTTGATCACTCACCCTTGCCTACAGCACTTAAAGCTCCATTATTTATAAAGACAGTATTTTCTTCAATACATTACAAAATTCATTTCGTTTTTATTCATAAAAAGGACATGCAAATATTACTTTATTACAAAGTGATGAATTCATTAAAACGACGATTTAATTAATTAATTTTTAATTTTGATGGAAATAATGCTATGTATATGTTTGCTCCTTCTTCGGGTAAGTATCGGTTTCGACGTCTCGATAGCAGCTGTCCAGCACGGCCCAAAAAGAGATATGTTAGCCGCAACCCTCCGGTGTCCGTCCGTATTCGTCTAATAGTGTTTTAGTATGTCTTTATTTAAGCATTCGAGAAATATTGCTTAGATCTTAATTTTGTAAGTATAAATTGGTTTCTTTTTTATAATTTATAGGGACAGCATTAAATGTAAATGGGAGGCAATATATCCTCGATAAATATGAAATAGACGTTCCTAAGATGAGCTCACCCTACACGCTGTTTCCACCTTTACACTATAAAAGGGTTATATTATATTGTACTAACCTAATGCCTACCCTTTTTTCTTCAGTACTAGTTTGATCTCTATTGTTTTATTTCAGGAAGCAGTTGTCGTCCGTATGTCTGTCCAAGCGGTTGATTGTCTCTGGTAGTTGGTCGTTGCACGTGGTACCTGTGCGCTCCGGGGCTGGTGGTGCTAGTGTGGATGCAGCTGCTCCCTCGTTGCGGCAATCGGAGGTCCCGTGACTTTTGTGAAGGTGTTTGTCTACTTTCTTTTTAATTTATTGTTTAAAGTTTTGGTATGTGTATTTAACAAGTTTGGTATGTCTATTTAACACGTTTAACACGAGGCTTACTGGCTCTTCTGTAAATGTAACACAATTTGTGAACTTTTGTCTTTTGTTTTGTTCTATTTGGCAACTTGCTTTTTAATATTATGTTATTTTTCTCAGTTAAAGTCACTTTTTTGTTTTTAGCAATAAACAATGATCAAAATAATTATTAGGATAATATAAAATTTCTGGTGTTAAAGATTTATTATTTGTGGACCTCCGTATCTTTGCCGATCTATCCAGAAAAAGAGGCCATCTTCTTGAGCTGTAGCTCTAACTTCAGCTCGGTTTGGAAACAGCTGTTTGCCTTTTCCAATATCCCCTATCAGGATAACATATGTTTAGCGCCGTGTGACGTTAGATTAAGATATAGAGGGCGTTCTTTCCATCCCTCATACATCACAAAATATTTCCTTTCGTTTGAGTATATATTGATTTTCTACACTTGGGGCCCCAATTATATTGGGCCTCAGTGGACTACTGGATCCACTTTTTATAATTTGTTTTTCATATTTAGTCTATATTCGACATTTCCTTCGTTTGAGTACAATATTGAATTTGGGTAATATTTATTATATTTTGGGAATATTGACCCTAGGGCTTTCACTTATCACAAGCACATTTTAATGAGACAAAAATTATTTGTGGTAATTGTATCTCTTAAATACCAGTGAATGCGTCCGACGCTTGGAAAAAATTGCCGAGTGAGAATCAGGACTAGGAGATGAAGTGTCGAAACACAATGTTGTCGGTAGGCGCACTTTTTACATGTATTCTTATGGGATGGTTGAAATTCGTGACGTGAATATAATTTATTCTAATTTCTTGTCGACATTCTCAACGGTATTGCCACAATGGAATAAAAATCAGGCCAAAATTTATATTCGCCTCTGTCGTCATTGTGAAAAAAATTATTTCAAAGAAAATAGCAGATACCCAAACAAAGATGTTTTTGTGCTTATAAAATAAGAAAAATAATGGAACATTGATTTTTAAACAGTACTATCGTTGAAATATGTTTTGCGAATAGTTTAAAATTTTAGGAAAAATAGGTATTGAAAATCTGTATGTATATCTAAACAAATGACTGTGCACACACAAAAAATTGGCATTTCACAGACAACTTCATTGTGTTTCACCGTCACGGAAATTTGTTTAGCCAGCCGACTACCGCCATCAAAGTGTTTTGACACAAAGGCAGCAAGGTTAGGTTAGGTTAGGTTGAAGAGAGGAGACGTTTAAACGTCTCATGTCCATGGACATACACTTAAGCCAGTGGTTCGGCCTGTTGTGCGCTCCTTATTTATGATCTTTTTATACCTCACGAGTTACAGAAAATCGGTACTAGACACGAATTTTCTCAGTATCTTCCAGTCATATTTTCTGAGATGAGTCAAGTCTGGTAATATGTCGGACCCGAAATGTTGGGATCTGCATGTGTGAAAGCCGGGCAGTGACACAGAAAATGTTCCATCGTTTCGATGTTTTCTCTGCATGCCCTGCATTCGTCGTTTCCTGCTAGTCCTATGCGATGAAGATGTGCTTGTAAGCTTGAGTGTCCCGTTAGAACACTCATCATCTTACTAATATCGATCTTGTTTAGTTTCAGAAGACTTCTTGTTTTCTTTTCATTTGGGTCACCCCACAGTATCTTTGCAGTTGCTCCTACTGTTGCGCTATTCCACACAGCCATCACTGCCCAGTGCTTCAACTCATTTTTCGTGGCTTCGAAAGGTTTCCAATTTTTCAAGTTTATTACTCAAAGTTCTCTGCCCTTTGAAGCCAAGTTGTTTGCCCGTTCATTTCCAATCACTCCGTTGTGTCCTGGTACCCAGCAAATACGCAATTGACCATGGGCTGAGTAATCATTTATCGTTCTTTTACAGTCCAACACAGTTCTGGATTTGACCCTTTCCGATGTTATTGCTTGAATCGCCATTTGGCTATCTGTGAAGATGTTGGCATATTTAGGCTTTGTCGTGTTACTGATGCAATACATTTTCATTCTGTAACTGTTCCTCTGTTGGTTCAGCATTACCAGTCGGAAAATGAGTTTTCATCAAGAGCCTTACGGTATCCTCTATAGTTTCCATCCTTTTACCCGTTTCATCCACCAGTGTTTCGGTTTGGACATGAGTTTTTGAGAGGAACTTTTTCATTTTAGACATGCTGTTAACGCTGTCTACCTGGTCACAGAAAAGCCTCCAGGAGTTACGTTTCGCCGATCTAACGATTTTATTGTATTCTTTGAGTCTTCTGTGGTAGTCGTCCCAATATACTGATTGTTTTTTACGTCGAGCTCCATTGTAAAGTCTGCGGACATCTTTGCCAATCGAGCGAATTTGTCCTGTCATCCAGGGTTTCTCAAAGGCAGATTTCCTTTCTCGAAGTGGGCAACTATCTTCGAATGATTTTACAAGAGCCTCGGTAATCTTCTTAACATTGATATCAATGTCTTCTGCACATAGATAATCGCGTTGGTGTTAGTACTACCCCAAGCGATATGATGGGAGTTGGCGTCACATCCAGCTAATAACTCATTACTTGTGTGTTTGGATTCCCTCACCAGACGTTGTAATTACGTAGGTGGCAATGTCGGCGCATCGAATGGCAGATATATTGACGCCAGGTACATATTTCCATTACCTTGCCTCAGCACCGTTGCGTCCGATGTTGACAACTCTGGAGAGAAAATAAAACATAAGTTTTTATGGCACAGAATACAAGTCCTTGGACGAGTACCTGTGTTAGCGTAGAAAAGGTTATAGTTCACATGGTTTAATCCAGTAACCTTGTTGCTAGTTGTTCATGGTTCCTGGATCAAAGCAATATGAACCCTGCCTTTATTTATGATGTCCATCAGAGCGTTGGATGCTGTCTCGCTCCGGTGGAGGTTTATCTGGATGACCTCAATCATTGTCCTTCCAGTAAAAGTTTCTTTTGGGAGTCTATCCTATCTGGTGGCACCCCCTCTTTATTTGGTAGTGGGTCATTCTCCTCCTTTCGTTCACTACCTATTACACCATCTTCCAGTCGACAATTTTGGGAGGCGGTGTTATTTTTTGTCGCTCCCTCATTGGTTTGAATCGTTTTGTGGCTCTTTTTATTTTGATCACCGCCTTTGCTGGGAACTTCCTGCAAAAGTGGTGGTACTATTGGTGAACTGGTGGTGTTATTGACTACTTCCACATCAGTTTTTGGCAGTGTCTCACTTGTCTCCATCCGTTCAATACCAGTGTTTGCCTCTTCAGACAGTATATTTGGACTCGATTCATTTGTCCTGCCAATCGGGACCTTTCCAATTTTGAAAAAGACTGTCCAGATCAAGAAGTACGCCATGCCCTTCGCCATGACAAGATTGTTCTTGGATTCTGGGTCTATTCCTAACACGAGGAGAGTACCCTCGGTATCATCCTTCCTATAGAAGACTTCCCACTTTCTCACGGAAAGTTTTGATTTCTGTTTGCCAATGATGTCGAGTATGTACTCTGATGAGAACTTACTGGGACATCCCTTAACATATAGGGTAGTTTTTATGAGTTCATGAATGTCGCTTTTCCTTGCCAATTTTAGCTTTGCGCCGTCCCAAGGTGAGGGGAAGCTATCCACAAGTTTTACGAGGACACCCGCGCAGCGTTGTGATGCCAGCCTTAGCATCAAACCACCCCTCTCAAACTTGCAACTCATTACTTCGATTGGTGGTTCATCCTTAGATTCGAGGACGTATTCCGCTACCCTCGTATAGACCAAATCTTCGAAGTTACTCTTTTGGTCTTCGGGGATTCTGCCAGATGCACTACTGCTATCAATTATGGCGTAGCATAGATCGTCTAGAAAATGTTGTTTAGCTATATTAGAATAAGACGGTGGCTTCTTACCCTTCTTTATGGCCAATTGATTTTTCCGTATCTGTAGAGTCTTTTTGGTTAAAGCCTCATCCTTAACGGATGATTTGGTTGACTTGAACTGCGTTATTGGGTTAACTTTACCGCCCATAATCGTAGGACCCAGACTAGAGACCTCCTTTTGTGTGGTTACGTTAGGCTTATCCGAATTACTGGAAGACGGCGAGCCCTTTTTCTTCTTAGTCACTTTCACAGCGCTATGTTCTTCGGGAGACCTGACTCTTTTAGCGACCTCCATGTTTGTATTGGAGGTAGAATTTTCAGGTTCATCCCGTAATAGGTTCTGTCGGTTCAACTTATTCAGTTTCCTTCTTTGTGCCCCTGACAGTCTCTTTGAGTTAGCAACTATAGTGATATTGTTTTCATTTGATGATTCAGAGTCAGAGTCCCCAATGGCTTTTAAAGGCAGCAAGGTGCGACTGAAAAACACAAAAAAGATTGCCAGTACAAGAAACTTCTTTCCCACTCTTTTCCGCATGCCTCTCTCCTACAAACGCCGAATTGCCTTTGAAAATTGCGGCGTGTTCTGATGGTCTATGTTCGTGTGCAATTTATACACGAGGCAATTTTATCAGCGGCTTAACGGTGCTTGTAGGAGAGAGAGGCAGTTTGAAAGGGAGGGGAAAAAAACTCTCATACTCAACTGAACATTTTTGTTTTCCATTCGCACTTTGAAACAACAACAATTCACACATGAATAGCCCAAACAGAATTGCGATGTGTGAACGCAAAGCCAAGTTCAAAAGAAAACATAAAAATCGCTGATAAACATCGCAATCGGAACTTTCTATTTCAACACAAAAATTTCCCAAAAATTTGTCGTCCTGTGGCAACAAAATGTTTCAGATTTAAATTCAAGTATAAAAACCATATTTGCACAGGATGACAAGATCATGCGAAATTTTCTCTAACCCTCAGTCTTTAAGAATGCTTTTGTTTTTTTACTTTATTTGCATACACAAGACCTATTTATAATATTGCTTTATGAACATTTTTACAATTCGCACAGATAATATTAATGTTTAGCTTTGGTTTCATTAAAATATAAAAAAATAGAAACTAAAATCTAAACACAGATTAATTTTAATTGTCTGTCCGTTCCTAAGATATTGAAATCGCTCTATTTCCACGCCATACATATTCATTATCGATTTGTGCTTTACTTTATGAAGCTTTATTCTACTCCTATTTCCAATATTTATAAAATCCAATGAAAAAAATAAAAATATTGAAAACCCTAACTCGGAAAATAGACACGGCCAACAATTTATT
Source organism: Eudasyphora cyanicolor (assembly GCA_963930755.1). Classification (NCBI taxonomy): domain Eukaryota; kingdom Metazoa; phylum Arthropoda; class Insecta; order Diptera; family Muscidae; genus Eudasyphora; species Eudasyphora cyanicolor. Next base: position 106,819,949 of record OZ005737.1, read on the forward strand.
TAATTTTTTTAAAAATATATTTTTCTCATCGCACGAATGACCTTAACATTTTCGATTTTCAATTGTAGTTGAACTTTATTTTGTAAATTATTGCAACATTTGTTTTATTTTCACTTATCTTTGAATTTGCTCACGAACTCTCTTGAAGTTCTCACCTACCTCTTCCCATTGATGTTATCGTGTGCGAGTATTAGGGTTAAATAAAAATTCATTGTGAATCAGTATTTTTTCTAATGCAAGTGAAATGATAGCCCAGTAATATAGAAAAATGGAATGACAGCTGACAAGTGGATAAAAAGGGAAGTTGTATGAAAATTACAGATTTTCCTGTTTTTCTTTTTAGAAAAGCGACGGAAATTCCTTCCTTTTTGAATTCTCGAAGATCCCGATCGGACGTGGCTCCCTCCCAATACATATTTACAAATATCCCCAGACAAATTAAACAATTTTTGTTTCGCGTTTTTATACTTTTATCTATAAAAAACTTGAAAACTAAATCTAAAGTAAAACATAATAAAACATAAATATAAGAGTTAAAATATACAAACCTACGCTGAACGGAAAGAATTAGAGCAACTTTATCACCCGCCCGATCCAACGTTGGAGACGCAGCTGTGCATGGCCATTCCTGGCATGTCATGGGTATCCAAAAGTGACATTTAGACGTATAATCTTACGCCGGACAAAATTACGGAAAGATTTATATCTATATTTGTATAGGAAAAGATAATTAGTGAACGTGGCATATGATAGGCTCAAACAATAAATATTTAAGCTATATACATATATTTTTAAAAGTGAAAAAGTGTGAATTGGCTCAGGGATGAGCTCAGGCCTAGGGTTGTCCTTCGTTTCTCCAATAGGGTTCCCCTTATGCCCCAATAAACCGATCATTGTTTGTACCTCATATAAAATAGAGGAACGAAACCCAGTTGTCCACATTGTCCACAAATTAAGAACAATCAAATATAAATATGAAACTGAACAACAACAAAAAATACATATGACATACTTACGTTAACCAAGGACGGACGACAATACTTTTGCGCATCTCATTGTCAGAACGACGCCAAATTTTGTCGACCAGAAGGTCTCCAGATATCCGAGTGCCGTCTATCCAAACTCCAACTGTCCGTCCATTTTCCATCATAGAAGATGAAGAAAAATTACATCAGCCAAATCAGAAGTATTTGAAGTTTGATCGAATCGCTATCCGATCATAAACTTAAAATAAAATAAAAGAAAGACAAATAAATTGATAAAAATTAAATTTAACTCTTTCCAAATTCAAATAGTTAAATTAACTTTAAGGCCAATATACCTAATATATGAATTGAATTGCCAGATTAACAAAACCGAATGAAATCTAAAACAAATTTGGATACATTGAAATTATCTTACCGTTTCCTTTGATGAACTATCTAAATTGTAGTCGACAGGCTGCAAGCCTCAGTATAAAGGAGTTTTTTATGAGTCATGAGTTTTGGTATGAAATGCTTGAAGTCATATAAAAAAGGGGTAAGTGAAGTTTAGTCAAGAAATCAGGTGGGGAAAGTAATTGGGGTATTCCATAAGTAATGGACAAAGGAATACCACGGTTGGGAGAGTATGTCCAGGCACCTAACATTATCCTCGGTGCTCAAACAAACCGAGGCTATACAGTCGGATCCGTCATATCTGTGTTTAGGTGGTTTGTTCGTCCATCCATCAGCTGGCAGTTTTTTGTCAACTGTCCATAGTTGACGCTCTGGCAAGAACCGCGCCCCAAATGTCTGAGCCAAGTAGGTGCTAATTGTTAGCCGCCAGCGTCCATCGGCACATCATCTCCCTCCAAAAGGACAGTGGATCTTCCGGTCTACGACAAAAATGGCGCCCGCAACATGGGGCCTGAGATGTTCGTATAAGTTACAAAGCCAACAGGGTCCGATGATTACACGTCCTGTAATGCCCGCCCGAAAGTAGTAAACCCAATCCCAGTTTTTCATTTGTTTGTGCCAGTAGTAAGTGACCTTTGAAGAGAGAAAAGGAGGGAAATAGAGTATAGAAGTCGTTAATTCAGTTCCTGTTAGGGAAAAAAATAGAGGGTAGAATTCAGATGCATAATGGTAGATACCAGAGCAAGTAGCTACTTGGACGAAAGTTCAATTCCACCCGACAATGCTATACCAACAACAACGACAACAGCAATGAATATGACTGATACAGCCACAACCTCAATTGCACCAGCCCCGATGGTAGCACCTTCAGCATTATCTAGCCTAGCTCTCTCGGTAGTAGCCGGTCACGGTTCATCCCTAGGTTAATCCCCGCCAGATACCCCCGCATTCAGTAGCCTCACAGCGCAAAATATACAGCTAGAACGACGAGGGCAGAATGTTGGAAATAGGCCAGAAACACAAACAGAATCGCATCTACACGAGGTTATAAACTCCGCAGTAGGAGTTGGCCAAATAGAAATGATCCGTGTGCTGGATGATAGGCTAAGGTTCCTAATTCCACAGCTGGTACAGCAGAGCATGGGTACAAGTGCCCCGCCAACAGCCCACGCCGAGATCTCCGTCACATGACGCGGCCACTCCATAACCAACAAAACGAAGCGACTAATGCCAGACAGGGCTCTTCCAGGGTACCAATGCAGGACTTACCTAATCGTCCAGGAGGTATAGAGACGAAAATCCGACACCACCACCCCTAATCCATTCGGCGCCGCAACCAAACATCATGCTGACAGCGTAGCCGAGGTCACTAGCTGGGGTTTCGGAAGGAATCCCAGCGAAATCATTCCATCAGCTGTATCCTACAGGTCCAGTGGGGACGTTCGCTCCCCAGGGTTTGTCTCGACCAATCAGACCTCCAACATCATCAGCAATGGGGGCCAGTCACAAAAGAATGGAGATGGAAAAATGGAGTCTGAAGTTTGACGGAACATCAAATCGATGATAGCAGAGGACTTCATGTTTCGGCTTGAACAATTATTTCAGGACTTCGAATGCAGTTGCGAGGAGGTTAAGTTAAGTTTCCGCAGTTCCTGGAGGGGCCTGCGGAGCATTAGTATTGAATGCAGCGGCGACTGGGGCAAATTCATAGTTTCCAGGCCCTTAGAGAAGCTTTCAAGTTTGAGAGCGATTTTGATGCGCAGCGGAGAATGATGGATCGGCGACAAGGACCTCAAGAGACATTTGAGGACTTTTGTAATGCTCCGGTTGAGGAACCAGCAGAGAGAGCCTGTTGGAGAACCTATGTTGGTAGAAATGATGAAAGGGAAGCTCGAACCGTCTTTGGTATTCCCGATCCGAATGTTCGGCCTTCAGTATTTCCGAGAAGAGTGTCGCAAAGCGTAGTTATTGTTGTTAGAGCAAGAGGATGTGGAACCGGACAAGCTTTGAACCTCCTAGCCAGCGTAGAGTGGCTATTTCTATAGAGGGAAGAAGAAGAGGAACGAACAGAAAGTGATCTGGCTTATGTTCGCTGAACGGCAACGGCTTCGCTGAACCGGATAGGATGCTGTAACAATCTGGTAACTTTGGTACGGAAAGGACCGATTTTGCTTGGACGCCAGGGAACTCAATATCCTTACTGTCAAGGATGCTTATCCACTCCCGAACGTAGAGGGGTTGCGAGTGTGGATCTGCAAGATGCTTTCAAGCAGATCCCTCTCGATATGAAGAGCCAAAAAGACTGCCTTCACAGATCCTGGGAGGCGCTTATACCATTTTACCGTTATGCCCCTTGGGTTGTGCATCGCAGCCCAAAGGTTCTGCCGGTTGATGGATAAGGTCATACCAGCGCGTCTCCGTGAAAGGGTGTTCGTGTACTTGAACGATTTGTTGATCATGGCCCAAAATTTCCAAACGCACCTAGAACTGCTCCAACAAGTGACCAAGTTGTTGACTGTCATGGGAGTGACGATAAAGTTTTGCTTTCGAGAGCTGAAGTACTTGGGGTACATAGTAGGCGAGGGCAAGTTGAAGCCGGACCCGGGCAAGGTATCTGCTATCAAAGAATGCAAAACAAGTCCGCCGTTTCATGACCGGTTGCTATCGCCATTTTATCGCCGACCAAAAAGTTCCAGATTTCATTGAGCTGATGTCCTTTACGGTTATCACCGATTATTCGTCCCTGAAATGGCTAATGTCGAACAAAGAGCTCAGCGGACGACTGGCCCGATGGAGCTTGTTGCTGCAAGGGTACAGCTTCGAAATTGAGCATAGACGAGGCAGCCAAAATGTAGTACCACATACTATCTACGTATAATATGGAAGACTTGACCCAAGATAGAGGTGTTCCATAAATTTGCGGTGCCTGAGACGCTAATGTCCGATAGAATTCTCTACTTTCCTGGAAGCTTACGGCATTATTCATATGAAAACCGGTCTATACTCCCCACAAGCTAACGCGTCGGAGCGAGTCAACCAATTCATACTGGCGGCTATTAGGTCGTATCTAACGGAGGACCAACGGGATTGGGATCAAAATTTGTCCTCTACACCCAGCGAAAAACAAAGCACATACGTGCTTAATCTTTGCAAATTCGTTTATGATAATGAACCAACCCCGTATGCTACGAATTCAAGCAAGGCGGTGCATGAATAAAGCATCAAAAATCAACAACGCTTCGTTGCAAAATGAATACCACAAGCTAACGCGTCGGAGCGAGTCAACCAATTCATACTGGCGGCTATTAGGTCGTATCTAACGGAGGACCAACGGGATTGGGATCAAAATTTGTCCTCTACACCCAGCGAAAAACAAAGCACATACGTGCTTAATCTTTGCAAATTCGTTTATGATAATGAACCAACCCCGTATGCTACGAATTCAAGCAAGGCGGTGCATGAATAAAGCATCAAAAATCAACAACGCTTCGTTGCAAAATGAATACCAACTGGGGATAATTTAAATCAAGTGTTGGGGACAACTATAGAACTTGCGGGGGACGACTAAAGCACATGCTGAGGACGAATAAAGCACGCGCTGGGAAAACTTTCCATTCTAAATCCCCCGTCCCCCTCCCCATTTAAAACTATTTAAACAGCATTAGCGTTTCAATACATTTATTAATGTTAGAAGTAAATAAAACGTGAACACAACAAACATATAATTGCAAATTTGCATATTTATCACTAAGCAAATGACGTCTAAACAAAACACATTCGAATATGCAGCAACACAGTATTACCTCTGTTTTTTCTCGGAATTCAGCTCGTAACCGTAATGGTGGCAGTCTCATTCGTATCATTCACCTTTATGTACTGCAAAATTTAATTCCTGTGCTCTATAAAAAACATACACACTCATTATTAACGTTTAAAATTGAAATTTTTTTAAATATTCGTAGGCCGACACCTTATCCTTCTCATTCCATAGCCCAGAGAATCATCCACAATATCAAACAGGTCATTAAATTCTATTTCTTCGTCATTAATTTTCATTTTTCGCGTCTTTATAAATCCTCGTGGTTTCTTCTTCTAAGAACAGACAATAACAAAACCAATGAACAACACAAAGCCGAACAAATAATCATCAACCTTACGGCGACAATATATAACGCAACGCCGGTCAAAAAATCACCCCCGTTTTGTTGATAATTAATGAACGAATCGGTGGCGATTTTTCATGCACGTTACGTTTATAAATTGGTACCAAACGGTGTTTATTTTGCAACGTCTTTTTTCCCTCAGTGTATAGAGTGTGCCCTACGTTCGGCTGTCCACAGCTCTACTGGGACGACACCATACTTTGCACTGTTTGGCATGAATATGATCACGCACGGCACCGTAGGCTGGCTAGGCAGTTAGATTCCATAAGGGACCCCGAGTATACCGCTCTGCGCAAGGCTACACATCTGGAGCTCTGAGAGAACAAATATACACAATACACGTTCGCGTCTCGTAAAATTCTATCGTGGTCAGGAATCTTACCGTCGGAACCATCAGTTAAGCGACTAAAAAATAACATTTCATGTCGCATTGTCCGAGCATTAGGAAGGTGTCCGCCAAAGATCTGAGCAGTAAGTTGGCACGGGTGTTCTTCTGCAAGGAGGGTGGTAGCTCTAACACTATGCAACAAAAATTTTGTCCAAGGGATGTGGATAACAGTTCCTGGTGCAATTAGGTGTCACAAACACTAAAAAAATATTAAAAAAAAATTTTATGGTAATTTTTTTTTTTAAATTTTTTTTTTAATATTCGAGCTTTCATGGAAAGTACATTTAGTATTTGGACCGTATAAGCCTGATTGAGCCGTGTTATGCCTCAAACTAAAGGGAATTATTAGGGCTACATATGCTGCAAATATCGCTTTCACGTAGAATCTTAGGTTTAGTAACAGTAGTCAAAAATATGAGAAAAAATGTTTTTCACAGTCTATTTGAAAAAATCTATGGACAGATTAGGGAAATTTAATTAATTATCTTGTTTCATATTTTTTCGTTTTTAAATGATGTTTTTGGTTATATTGAATTCGCCATATGTGAGTGAGACATATCAGAGACATTGCACTTGTATTTTATTTTATGAGGATTGATGTCAGACATTATAAACTTATAGAGAGGACGAGGTTTTATGGCAGTTCGTAACCCTCCATAAAACATGATATGCAATGTGAGAGCTATATGGGATGAGATCCGCTCAGGTAGAGGGTCATTCAACAATATTTGTGTTTTTTTATTTAAGAGGTTTCCATTCAGTTACGCCTTTTAGGGGCATGGACATCCCAGTCGTATATACAGGTAGTAAAATTATATGTACGCAATACAAAGTAGTACGCGGTAGTCTTGAAAATATTGGGTTTCTACGTTCGAAGCAAACTATATGTCAGCTACAGGTACTGCAACTTATGAACCTTAAACCCGGAATTTATGAATGAAATTTCTTATTAATAAATTAGTGTAATTTAGCGCCTTAAAGAAATAAGTCGATTTTCTGAAAAATATTACAAAGTTATATTTCGAAGTATGAGTAAAAGACAAAGAACTTTTCAATGTGTAAATGATCCCGACAATGTGTAAATAATCCCGGCAATTTCTGCTACATCTGCGGAAAATATGTAATTAAAAAAATCGACGTGCGTTTAGTAAAATAATAGAAGAAATATATGTGTAATATTTTGGTATACGAGTCAAAAATATGAACGAACCGTTGACACCTAGTATTTTGTGTAATTCGTGCCATGTAAATCTTACTCAACGGACTAGTGGAAAAATGCGGTAAGTACTTTAAAATTAATGTATTACAATGTTTTGTGGCATAAAACGCTTTAATTTTAGACTTCACGTGCAATTTGGAATGCCAATGATTTGGAGACAAACATTCATTCACGATACGGACTGCTATTTTTGTCTAAGTTAATAGATTGGAGTAGGAAGTGTCCAAGTATAGCTAACAGCCTAATTACGGAAACATCATCAAGTTCAACTGAGTACTCAACTCTTAGCGATTCAAGTTTGAGTCTCGGATGAAACAGTACAATATTTTGGCCCCAGATGTTAACATATCATATTATAGAATCCGTGATATACCTTATAAACAATTTTATACAACTGTGGATAACAGATGTTTTTGCAAGGGCACTCCTGGATTGTTCGAGGAACTTAATCAAACATACAATTCAAAGGAATTGCCTTTATTTGTTGACAGCAGGAAAGAAAGTTTGAAAGCAGTACTTTTACACAACGGAAATCAGAAACCGTCGAGTCCCATTGCTCATGCTGCCAACACTAAGGAATTAAGGGCAACAATGGCTAAATTGATAAAATACATAAAATACTGGAAAATTTGTTGCGATTTAAAAGTAGTTGGTATGTTATGCCTCTGGGATAGCCGTGCTCGCGAAGATCATTACAGAAGACAGAAATGGCCAACAAGAAAACACATTACATTGGGTGAAAACAACAGAAAATATACACCTCTCGTACAAAAAGTAAACATTATTTTGCCAAAATTGCATATTAAGCTGGGGCTCTTTAAACATTTTGTAAACGCCTTAAGGAAAGATGGCAATTCATTCTCATATTTAAAAAGTTTATTTAAAAGTCTTTCTTCTTTTATCATTTCTTGCATTCTCATTTAAACTTTTTCCCCGAGAATCTTGGCAACGTAAGCGATGAACATGGCGAAAAGTTTCACGAAGAAATGAAGTCCATCGAGCGGCGTTACCAAGGGCTCTGGGATGAAAGAATGGTGGGAGATTATATTTGTTTCCTCATTAGAGAAACCGATTCCGAAATCTACAAACGTCAAAAAAGAACTCACAATTACTTCTAATGAAACTTGTACATATAAAAAACTCAAACATACATAATATAAATAAAAGTAATAAATAAAATCGCTATTTAAACAGAAATTCTCTTACCTCTACCAAAAGGGCTATCATTTCTACATTCATCCATAGATTTTTCAAATAGGCATTATTTTCTTTGCTAGGATGCAAACTCTTAAAAAATAAAATAGAATATTTTTTTCGATAGTTTTTCTATTTTTTATGCTTTTTTCGTCCCAGGATTTTTTTTTTTTAAATCTACTTTTTCCAATTTGTTTAAAGACTGTTACTAAACCACTGTTTCTAAGTGAAATATATATTTCCAACATTGGTAGTCCACATTAATAGCTTCACTTAAACGTATAAGTCGACGAGATCGGGCATATACTCCAAAAATTATAGTGCAAATACTAAGGTTACCTTCGAGGATAATAGTAATTTTAATAAAAAATTAAAAAAAAAAATTGTACAATAAAAAAATTTTTGGTTTTGATTTTATATAACAGTATGTTACAATCTATACAAAAAAATAATTTTTAGGTCTAGGACACAAAAAAACATTTTTGTTGTATAGTGTAATTTTTCGATAGTGGTAGTGGTCAGTTTAAGAATCAGTTATAGATTTTTTTATGTTTTGCAATTATGCAATTTTATGGTTTGCAATTATGGCATGGAAGCTGGTTCAGCAATAAATCCTCAACCAATAATTCGGATGGAAATGGTAGTTCACACCAATCGACAGAACGATGTCCTCATTTCGGTCTGCGCCGGAGTTTCCGGCGTCCGACTACGACTCAAATTGACAGCTAAGACGATTGCAAGAAAACCTAAAAATTTCATATGTTTACAATATAGTTTGTAAATATTTATATTCAGGATTGTCAATAAAAATATATTATAGACAGTGTTGCAAATAAAATGTTTTTCTGGCAATGGCGCCGTTGTCACATGCATAAAGTTCGCACATCTAACAATCTGCAAATTATTTCGCAATGACTTTTTTGTCAACGCTGCCAGACAAAAATTGTATGTTCACACTGTTGTGCGTGCACAGGGTTGCATTTTTCTGACAATATTGCCTGATCTGGCAATCGAGTGTATGTAGTCTACCCTGCTGGTTATGCTTTGGGGAAGTGAATCCCAAAGCCTCGTAAACATGTTGCCCTGTCATTGGCGTTGCCGGTATGCTGGCGGTCTGCGCGGCTATGGCTCGCCGGATGGGGGTGGTTCTTGCCGCCGACAAAGCTGAATCAGGGGATACAAAAAAAATTCATACCGGGCTTGAAATTGAAATATAACAAGTAAAAGCGTTAAGTTCGGCCATGCCGAATCTTATATACCCTCCACCATGGATAGCATGTGACTTCACAAAATAACTCAAACCTAAAGAAAATAACACCGAAAACACAAAAGTATAGTAGATGAGAACAGTAGGAATCACAACAAGTTAGATGCTATATATGGGAGCTATATCTAAATATGGACGGATATGGCCCATTTGCAATCCCAAACAACCTGCAACTATAAGAAGTATTTGTACCAAATTTGATCAACCTACCTCTATTATTGCGGACTGTAGCGTGATTACCACAGATGGACGGACAGACGGACATGGCTAAATCGTCTTAGAATTTTACGACGATTAAGAATATATATACTTTATGGGGTCTCCGATCAATATTTAGAGGTGTTACAAACGGAGTGACAAAGTGAATATACCCCCCATCCTATGGTGGAGGGTATAAAAAAGGAAGGGTACCCGAAATAGGTCTCACATGGGGAATAGAACGAAAATAAAAGAAGAAAGGACACATAAGGAAAAGGGACATATCTACTCACGAACCTTCACGTAAACCCAGACAAAACAGGAACGTTCCTTGGCAGGTGTTTTGCCAAGGTTGGCCCTCCCACAGAAACCTTTAGAGATTTCACCTTGATGCCTTTTCCTTCTTTTTGGCATCCCAAATTTGACCCTTTACTTACCCGTCTTTTACACTCTCCTTACCACCCTTAAAAAGGCCTTAAGCCGAACTCATGTTGAAAATTTCCTTTTTAAAAAACGTTACAATTTTCGCTTTATTTTAAGAAAGATAGATTTAGACATTAGGCTCGATACTTCATTATTATCTTCATCTAAACTTCAAAATTAATTTGATAATTTAATTCCATTTCAATTAGTATAAATTAAATTATATAATATAACTTCATCAAATTTCAATTTAATTCAATAATATAGCTCGATTTTAATTTCACAAAAAATTTTATGAAAATTTCAATTTAATTCAATAATTTAGCTCGATTTAATAAGATAATTTAGCTCAATTTAATAAGATAATTTAGCTCAATTTAATAGGGTAGTTTAATTCAATTCAATATGATTATTTAATGGATCATAATAACTTTCATTTTCCTATTATATTTGCAGGAATGGTGACTGGGATGTTATTCCGGGGCGGTAATGATGTCAAGTGACCGATCTGTCACTGAAAGAAGCCGGAAATTGTCGGATTCCTCGAAGGTAAGTTGCCCTCAGCTATTATATATATATATCTTCTTAATACAGGAGATTTTTCAATTATGCCGGATACATCCGCGTTAGCTTCGTGTCCCCAAAAAGTGTCTGTCCGAATAGTATAGAAGTATGTATATTTTCTTTTTGTTTTTTGTGTATGAATATATTTGTTATTAATCTTTTTTTCTTTAAAGTCTCAATGTGGTGGTCATTAATTGTTTCCTTAAATTTTTCTCTTTACAGGTGGAGTAATCAATTGCTGTTTGTGGGCCTGAAAATCACCCTAACAAAAGGTTTACGGTCTCCTACCCTGGCCTGAGCTCAACCCCGAGTATCTCGCGCACTTTTCCTCTAAATTTTGAAAAGGTCTGTAACATAAACTATATAGAAAACAATTGCTTACCCCTTCTAACCACTAACTTCGCTTTTTTTCAGAATTACCCAAATATATAAATACATATATTTTCGGTCCGGCCGTCCGTCTGTCTGTCCGGGTATAAAAGGTTATGTTTGATGGGTGTTTTTTTTTTGGGGATACCGGGCACGCCAGGCTTGGCTATGCTGATCAGCGCCTCCCTCGTTGGATTGGATCCTGACTTGCGGTGGCTCCCGCTGGTTGCAGTTGTTTTAAATGTTTTATTAAATTTTTAGATTTGGTTTTGTTTGTACGTTTGTGTTGTGGATTAATTTTGTTTGCTTAAAAACTTTACACTTCACTTATTTTTATTTCCGATGTAAATAAAGCGAATTAAAAATCCGTGTAACTCTTTTATTTTCGATCTCGATGGGAATATACCAGTAAGTAGATGATGGGGAGCCACACGTCCAATCGTTGTCCAGGCAAATCAAAAAAGGAGCGAAATTTCCTCCTTTTTCTAAAAAGAAACTTCTCTTCCTAATTTCCTTTCTCCCTAACATCTGACATTTCTTTATTTTTCGTCAAAACACAGCTTATTGTGAATGACAATTTTTCTTCTTTTTCCTAACTTTCTCAAGTCACTTAACCCTCATATGATCGCACACCACATGTACTTAGTTTTAGACGTGTGAACTCTGACGCGTACTGAAAGGGAAGAGATGGGAGACCCCAGCGTTCGTTTGGCCGGTTTACTAGTTGAAAAATATTGGAGCAGTAGAAATTATCGAAGTTGGTAAAGAGTAACTGGTGGCTTAACGTTATATGGTGAGTGCACTTGGGTGTTGGGAGGAGATTCTTTCCAAAACAAGGGTATTGGTTAAATATAACATCGCAGACAAACGTTGATTTCGTTCCTTAAAGGGTTCAGCAAGATGACAAGATACCAAATATACGTTATCATCCCGAGCAAATCTCTTATTCATAATTGCCTCCATGGGTTTTAGTTTTTGTAGTTTTCATTTTACTTTTCTCAAAGTTTTATTTAGACTTTCAAATGTTTTCAAACAAAAAAAATATTATTTTTATTTTCAGAAAATTTATTAGGTTTTAATTTTTTGGTACCTTTTTTGTTTCACGAATTTTCAACTTTTTGTATTTCAGAAAAAAAAAAGAAAACATATTCTTCACGGAAATAAAATCAACCAACGACCACTATAACAAAATTCAATATAGCATTTTACATAAGTATTTTTTACATTTCAAAGAAACGTTCTATAAATCTGAACATTTGAAGACGTTGGTAAAAAAATTTCCAAAAGAAAAAAATCTAAAAATAGTTATAAATACAAAATTGCTTAGATTATTTTCCTAAAGACAGTTCTATAAGTTGAACGATTCTATAACTCATAATTTAAAAAAAAACTTTAATACCAAATTTAAAAAAAAAATGTTGAAATTTTTTATCTTAGATTTTCTAAACTTCAAAATTTTTCCAAAATTTCTAATCATTTTTTTGTTCTATATAAAATTTAAAGGAATTTCTAATTTCTTACGTTCAATATGGGTTTTATTTTTTTGAAACCGCTCTAAAACACAAGATGTTTAAGAAATATTCCATAAATAAGAATGTTCTAAGCAATTTTAGGAGAAGATGCATGACGAATGGTTTGTTGCCAAATGGATCCGTACCGTCGATTGGTTCGGGAAGCTCTGCACTAGATATTTTAAGTGTGTTCGTAAAATCGAGGTGAATAATTTAAATCTATTCGTTATATACTGTTCCTGGAACAAATGTTAGATCGTTCGTTATATCGGGCGAGCGTTATGCCGGGAACCCTGTACTGACTAAGCCCACATATGAATTGGACCAATGAACTTTCGTTAATAACTTTTTTGGAGAAGGTATGTGAAAAGGAACTTACCAAAATCCTACACTTGGGCTTGTCTGTGGTGGAAACAAATTAGAGGTTGAAACGGGGGTGGCTGAGATATTTAATATCAAGAAGAAAGACCCCGTGCTAGACCGAAAAGAAAAGGGAAATAGAAAACTTCCGAAAATTCAGTTCTGTTTTCCAAACTGAAGATTATTAATGAACACGGCAAAATCAGAAAAAAATCACTACACAACCATCAACCAATAATCATAAAACAACACTAGTGTACAATCGCATCACTTATATTAAGCCATCGATTTGATCCATTTTATCCGTTTTCAAAATTTTCCGTTTTTTATTTTAAATTTGCTAAATAATTTTGTTACTAGCAAAAGTAGACAAAAGTACTAACAAAAGGTTGCTACAAAAGTAGACCGACAGGGACAGCAAACGACGCCATATTTTTTGCCGCTCTTTTGACATTTCTCTTCAGTAAGGTTTGCCATTTCATGATGGAAAGATATACGAGCCAACAACGAGTCGAAATTATTAAAATTTACTACCGAAATTCGGAGTCAGTGGCCTCAACGTTAAGAGCGCTAAAAGTCGAAAAATCATCTTTAGCGATGAGGCTCATTTCTAGCTGAATGGCTTCGTCAATAAACAAAATATGCGTTATTGGTCAGACAGCAATCCACACGTACTCAATGAGTCATCATTGCATCCCGAAAAAATTACGGTTTGGTGCGGTTTATGGGCCGGCGGCGTCATTGGGCCGTACTTCTTCCGTGATGATCAAGACCGGCACGTTACTGTGAATGGGAATCGCTACCCTTCAATGATAACCGAATATTTTTGACCCCAATTGGATGATATGGACTTGGAGGACATGTGGTTCCAACAGGACGGCGCCACAAGCCACACAGCAAATGCCACAATCAATTTATTGGAAACCAAGTTTGGAGAACGTGTTATCTCACGAAATGGTCCAGGCGATATGCCGCCTCGGTCGTGCGATTTGACGCCGTTAGACTATTTCCTGTGGGGCTACGTCAAGTCTATGGTCTATGCCAACAAGCCAGCGACGATTGATGAACTTCGTACGAATATCGAACGTGAAATTGCAGCAGTATCGGCCGATTTATGCTTGAAAATCGTCGAAAATTGGGTTCAGCGTCTGGACTTCTGCAAGCGTACATGCAAGTGGCCATGCAAAAGAAATCGAGTTCCATACATAATGGCATCGAACGTACTTTCACAGGAATAAAGAATTTCATTGATATCCAAAACCGTTTTTGTTTTATTTAAAAAAACTTTTGTAGCGCTCTATTTGCCAAACCCAATATTTGCAACCTATCTACGCCCGTCTTTTTTTATTCCCACTATTTGTCATGTACTATAGTCATGTTTTCGTTACAAGCTAGCAATTTTAGTTTAGCACTTTGCAACGAAAACAACAACTTCCACTAACTGACACATAAGCAATAAGTGGCGGATTTTCACTATCTGGTAGCAATGGTGTCATGAGTTGCGAAGAAAGAACAGTGCGAAACAGACAAAAAATTCGTGAAAGGTATTTATAAAACATATATTTACTATTCTATGTTCAATTGTTTACACTCTTTTTGCAAATATTAAAATAATTTCCCATTTTTGTTCTTCTTCTTCCCGTTAATTCACAATAATTGATAAAATCTCTCCAAAAATGGGATGCCATATTGCTAAATATAGGGTGCCCAATCTGGCAACATCATACTCGATTAAGACAGGAACATAAGCACCAAACTTCATCGGGAACTAATAGTGCTTAAAAGTGCTTAGCTCCCCATACAAATTAAGCACTTATGGTGTAACGAAAACACGCCTTATGTACTATGTAATTCGATGCGTATCGACGCAACGTATGTCGTCATCCAACATTTGTTGGGCGATTTTGGTTGGATCGTACAATATGGTCCGGAAAAACTTTGACACTTGCTTGAAAAAAATTGCCGAGTGTGAATCAGGACATATAATTGAATTGTATTTTAAAATCATATGGTAATAATCGTACGATTTGGTGAAATTGTACAATAAGTTAGACGACCATTAAAATACACAGAGAAAAATTGTCGGTTAGAATTATGTTAGCTAAGTATTTTCGCACATTTTCCCTCCCATCCTTTGTTTAAAGACCTATAGGATGGCTGGGTTTGTCGTGTGCGTGTATTAGGGTTAAAAAAAGTCATTGACCTAATTTACACGGTGCGTCAGATAGGACAACGTAATCAACCCTGTTAAAGTGCTGCAAATGTACGGTCAATGTGAGATTGTTAGCTCAATTAATTAAACATCCAATAATTTAATTAACACAATGTTATGGAAATTTGATGTTATGTTGAAAATCGGTTCAATAAATCTTCAATAAATTTGTTTGAATAAGGCTAATGGTTGATACATTTCTTACTTAGTTGACGATCCTTGCCCAAACAGGAATTGGGTCGTTCCGGAGTGTAGATCCGATGGTCTTGAGCCTGAATATATGTTATGGACGAAATACTAGGATTGGAAGTTTTTCTTTTATTTCTGAACATATAAATTTTAAAATCCCTTGGATGAAAAAATGCCAGAACTGCCTTAGTATTTTACCCAAAACATTTAAAAATTTTTTAAACTCAAGCTTTTAAAAAGAATTATAAATTAAAAAAAAATCTGCAGAAAAAGGCCCTTTGTGTTCTCTTTAAAACATCGTAGAAATCGGTTTAGCTGTTAATTTCCGTCAACCCAAAACGCATATTTTATTTTTTTTTTAATTTAAAATCCCCATAAAATGTTTGGAATATATTTTTAATAAACGATTGCCATATCTTATATATTTAGAAATTTTTTATAAACTTTGCACGCTAAAATGAACTCTAAAGTAGCAATCACTTTCTAAATTTTCATGGGTGCATAAAACAAAAAGTCGCAGGATCAAGTTGCACCGTGTAAATTGGGTCATTGTTTATGAGTATTTTTTCTAAAGCAAGTGAAATGATAGCCCAGTCGTATAGGAAAAATGGAATGACAGCTGACATGTGGAAAAGATAGGGAGTTGAAGGAAAATGACAGATCACCCGTTCGATCCAACGTTGAAGACGCAGCTGTGCATGGCCATTCCTGGCATGTCATGGGTATCCAAAAGGTTCAACCAATAAATATTTAAACTAAAAGTGAAAATGTGCGCGATGACTCAGGGTTGAGCTCAGACTTAGGATTTTCCTTCGTTTTTCTAATAGGGTTCCCCTTATGCCCTAAGAAACCGATCATTGTTTGTTGTTTGTGCCTCAAAGAAAATAGAGGAACGAAACCACAGTTGTCCACATTGGGCGAAGCTTATGATTCTTCTTAACAGCTGCACAATTGGGGCGGGAACTTACCATATTCTCAATAGCTTCCCAAAAAGAAAATCTTCATTTTAATGATGCCAACATGTGTGTGATGGAGTTAAGAATACTTAAATTTAATAGAATGAAAATGACTCACTCTTGGTTCGAAGTTTTTGCCACACATCCTTTTTCAATACAGAAAGTTCGGGGTCTCGGTCAGTTTCTTTGGTAATGGTCACAGCAGTAATTGATTCGTTTAATGGTACTAAAGGTAAGTATAGACGATTGCCAGATCGGACAACGTTATCAACCCTGTTAAAGTGCGGCAAATGTACGGAGAATGACAGATTGTTAGGCAAAGGTGGCTTGACAGTTCAGACGATTGCAAGAAAACCTTATAATTTCATATATTTACGATGTATTTTGTAAATATTTATATGCAGGATTTCCAACAAAAATATTTTATAGACAGTGTTGCCAATAAAATGTTTTTCTGACAATGGCGCCGTTGTCACATGCATAAACTTCGCACATATAACAATCTGCAAATTATCTCGCACTGACTTTTCTGCTAACGTTGCAAGACAAAAATTTTATGTTCACACGGTTGTAAATTCACAGGGTATTGTCCGATCTGCAAATCGTGTGTATTTACCTTAACACTCTATCTGCAACTATTTCTTGTTTTAATGTTATGAATGCTGCATCACATTGCGATTCGAAATTTTAATATTGTTGTGTATTTGTTTGGAGTTCTTGTTTATATATTTGTTCTGGTCAGCTGTGCTGCAAGTTAACGTTAGTTAAGGTGAACGAACGCATCAATTTAAAAACAAAATGCCAAAAAAATGCATGCTTTGTCATCTTTAAAAGCTGAATCGTAAAAGTGCTAAGCCCATATACCCTTTATAAAAACATTCATATACAGTAAGTATTTTGCCTCTCCTGTACAATTTTAAACATTGGACTTAGCGCCTTTACACTAAGTTACACTATCATCCAAATTATATTTCCTCCTTTTTTCGAAATTTAGTGTGATTAATATTAACATTTTCTTTTATATAGCAAAAATAAAAAAAAATTACATAGTAAATAAATAATTAATAATATAAATTTTTAAAACGAGAAAGACAAAAAAATGAAGAT
The DNA here is from genome assembly GCA_963930755.1 of Eudasyphora cyanicolor. NCBI lineage: Eukaryota > Metazoa > Arthropoda > Insecta > Diptera > Muscidae > Eudasyphora > Eudasyphora cyanicolor. The sequence continues at coordinate 106,837,445 of OZ005737.1, forward strand.
TATTTCCCTTGGGCTAATTTTTATAATTTTCTCTAGGTGTTTTTCTTAATCTTTCTTTCATCGAGACATCTTCATTCGCTAATGAATCTTCGGCATTAAAAAGCTCGAACATTTTCATCCGCTTTTCCATTAACGAGTAAAACTATATATTTCAAACTTTTTTATTTGATTTCGATGCGCCACTCTACGTCTATTTTCAATTTTAATTGAATAAAGAGTATTTGAAATAATCTTTCTAATGATGCGTTTGATCCATTTCGCGTCACTATTACTATTTGGGTTCAAATACAAAATTTCTTCATCAAATTGAAAATTTTCGATTTATGATTATTTATGAATTCATTTTTGTTCTTTTGATTTTTGGACTTTATATTTTATAGATGTTATTGTATTTGAATCCAATGGCTTATTATTATTATATGTTAACAGCGTAATAGGCTTATAAGCTAATACTAACTCACTCGGGCAAATACCAGTGACGGTTGTTGGTGTGTTGCGGTATTTAAATAAAAAATTTAAAACCATATTTTGCTTGGACAATTTTTTCACTTGCTCCGACAAAAAATTAGACTAAGATTCGCTTAACAGTCTGAACGCCTCGCTCTGCCAAACCATTACTAGGGGGGGGGGGTGATAAAAATTTGGTTTATACCTTTACATTTAAGAAATAATTCGAATTCCTCACTACGAAAATCAAGGTAGAAAAAAATAATTTTAATTTTTCAATGACAACAAACGTTGTTGTTTTTGACAAAATGTGCACGTCGATCCACTTAGAAAAATCATCGACTGCAATGAAAAAATCTGTGTGTTGGAATTGAAAAAGATCAACGTGAATACGTTCAAAAGGATATGAAGTAGAAGGCCAACTAAAATTAGGACAATCTTTTGGTTTGGGTTTTTTGACAAACCGAACAACATGAAACAAATTTTTCAATATTAGAATCGATGGAAGACCACCAAACACAACTCCTTGCCAATCACTTCATCCTCACAATACCAACATGTGTATCGTGTAAGACCGTTATTTATGAAAATTCTGAAACGTAAAATAGATGGTATTACTAACCGATCTGTAAAAATAAACCTGTTGTAAATTTTGTGAATCTGCCCACGAATAAATTTTAACAAATTTTATGATTTTGTTTATATATTCATCCTTTTCTGAAAATCCTTTTGAACGTATTCTCGTTAACTCCTTTTAAAGAAACTGGAATATAATCCATATCAAAATTGAAAAAATTTACTTTTTGTCTCCACTAATTTGGAACCTAGCGGTGAATGAAATCCTGCTAGATCTAGAACGTTGTGGCTGCAAGGTCATGGCATATGCGGACGACGTGGCAATCGCAGTGAGTGGCAAATTCGTAAACGTCCTCAGAGACATCCTACAGGTGGCTCTGAACAAGTTGGCTAGATGGGCAAGAAGCAGCGGTTTGGGCGTTAACCCCAACAAGACAGAATTGGTTCTCTTTACTAGGATGAATAATGTCCCACATGTGGACCCTCCACCTCGGATAAATGGAACAGATCTAGTCTTTTCTGAAAGTGCAAAATTTTTAGGAATAATTCTAGATAGGAAAATGTTATTTAGACTTAACGTATTGGAACGTGTAAGGAAGGCCAACGTCGCCTTATATTCCTGCAAAAAGGCTGTAGGGTCGCGGTGGGGACTCTCTCCTAAAATCGTCCACTGGATATATATAGCAGTAGTTCGTCCAATACTGTTATACGGTATTGTGGTATGGTGGACGGCAACTGACAAACTAACCATTACCAACCTACTAACAAAGGTTCAGAGAACAGCCTGCCTGAGCATAAGCGGAGCCTTAAGGACTACAGCGACCGAGTCTCTACAAGCCCTACTCCATATACTGCCGATTAATATTGTGGCGAGAGAAGTTGCAACCAAAGCGGCAATAAGATTAAACTGCCTATCAATGTGGAGGTACAAAAACTATGGTCACATGAGGATATCAAAGTGTAGTGCTATGGTAACCGACCGAGTGGACTATACACCAACTGTGTACACCTTCGAGAGAAATTACATCACTATGATTCCCGCCAGAGATGAATGGGTCGGCAGAATACCAGGTAATAGAAACCATCTCCACTTTTACACGGATGGTTCGAAGCTTGATGAAAAGGTTGGCTTCGGAGTACACTGTGAAGAACTCAGTCTGGATATAGCTCACAGACTACCAGATACCTGCAGTGTCTATCAAGCCGAAATAATGGCAATATGGGAAGTCGCCAAGTGGCTGAGTCGCAACATAGTAACCAACACTGGCGTTGTAATTTACTCGGACAGCCAGGCTGCCATCAATTCTCTGGAGGCAACATCCCTAAATTCACAAACAGCCCTCGACTGCCGCAGATCTCTTAACGAGATGGCTGAGCAGTTTAATATACACCTCATATGGGTGCCTGGGCATAGGGATATCCCGGGGAACTGCAAAGCCGATGAACTTGCTAGGAAAGGGACGACATTACAAATTCTCGAAGAATTTGCATATATTGGTGCGCCACTATCCACGTGCAAGCTTTGGCTTAGGCAAGAGGCAATCAGGCAGTCCAACGAAAGATGGACAGAAATCGGCACCTGCAGGGTAGCTAGACAAATCTGGCCAAGGTATGACCTGAGAAGGTCAAAATATCTCCTCGCACTAGAGAGGAAACGATTGTCTACGTTAGTACAGGTTCTGACGGGACACTGCTTGATCGGCGAACACGCCAAAAGATTGGGTATTGACTCCAATGACTTCTGCCGAAGCTGTGGAGATGAGGAAGAAGTGGAGAGCATTGAGCACTTGCTTTGCGACTGTCCCGCTTTGAGTAAACGACGACTGGACATACTGGGGTCGGCCTTTTTAGGCAGCCTAACAGATCTTTCCAGTACTGATATTCGTACTATCGATAAATTTATATATCAAACAGGTTGGTTTCGATGAGGGGCATTTCAGCCCGTGGTAACACTAGGGACCTAAACTGGTCTATGTGAGCTTGTAAAAAAATACGGCTGCCACCCTAACCTAAACCTAAACCTATACATTTAAATTATTAATGTTTGTTGTGCCTTCCAAAGGCAATCTCGAAAGACCAAGTGTTTACGCCGAATGCGCGAAAGTAAAGAAAATAAATAAAACACGAAAGTTTAGTATTTTCATATATAAAGTGGCAAGGGTGCCAATAAGTTTTATTTATAAATAAGGTGGTGGTAACAAGGTTTACCTTTAAGGTTATTTTTGTACAGCAAGGGTACTTTATAAGCGATGTGGGTCGAGCGAAAGTAGAACGTATTCTAAAGATGGAGAAAGGTGGCGGCGTCTGTCCAATTTACTCGATACTCGTTGAAATCTGTAAGCTCATCTTACAAGGATGTAAAGAGGGGGAGCAGACAGGCTTCAACGAGCAAGTAGGTACGAAAATTGGGTCAATAGATCCACCGAAAGAAATTATACGTTAATGCAAATCTATAAACATTCAGAACTAAATATTGCCGGCCACCTTGCAACATCAATGGGATGTTGTAAACAAAACTAAGCTTAAAAATATAAATAATGGCAGGTATAGTGCAGTAGTTCATGTGTGAGCATTCATTTCGTTTATTCCATTTTAATTTTCACTATATTTATCTATTTAAATCTATACATTTTTCTAATAATATACAAGTATAAGATAAGAACAGGACCTTTGATGTGCCTGTGACGGGTCATTAAGACCACGAGTGAGGGTACCGAAGACTGACCACAAGTGAGGCCCACGAAGACTCCCACAAAAGGACAGGGCCATACGAAACCCTGTGACGTGTCATTAAGACCACGAATGAGGTTCCCCACACTACAAGGATTCCCACACTATGCGTTGCACATTCCTGATAAAACCCAGCCAAAGACGGTATACTGGGCAACTGGCATTCCGGGAGTAGTATACACACGGCTGGTGACGACTTGGGCATATACCTCTGGACCGAGTACCAAAGCTAACCGGCCCTTTTTGTAAAACTGGGGATCCGCAAGAGCCAGCCCGAGGTACGAATCCTTCACCCGTTCAGGTACCGATTCCGGGGGTGTGAAGATATGTTCCAAGTTGGACACTCTAGCCGTCAATGTAAGACATTGTTGGTGGTCGTAGGCAGACGCAACGGTAAGTCGGCATAACGGCACTCCATCGAGCCACGACAGGGGAAGACCCGAGTTTTCGACAAAAGCCGAGCAAATTTAGCTTTGTCTACCACATGGATCGATCACCGCTCGCACTGGGATGGACACTGCGTTGTACATCACATGTACCACCAGACTTGGAGACAATGAAACCACGCTAATTAGGGGTATGTTAGCAACCGAACTGACAGGTGTGCTCTTAGCACATAGACGGACCAGGGGCGGAACTTGGACGCGGACCGGGCTTTTTATTTGCCGGACGGATATCGGACTTTATCCCAGGCTGAGACGGTGAGTGGAGCAGGATGTGGTGATCTCCACCACACTTCATGCAACGACCTTTGCTGCGGCAATCTTTGGTCCGATCGGACAGGGCCAAACAGTGGGAGCAATACCCATGCTTCACCACCACGCGAAGCCGTTTTTCGTCGGGCATCTGCACGAATTTCCACAGACACGAAGCGGATGCCTACAACCACAAACACGGCACCGAAACCGTAACTGAGCCGAAGTTGCGGTCAATCCCTTCGAGGCGGGTTCGCCTTTATCCACAGGCAGGTGTGGTGGTTCCTCTACGGGGGTTCCAATGGCAGCAGGCACGATCGGCGGTAGCACCACTGCAGGCGCAGCACCAGGATAATTTCCCTCCTGCGACAACTCCATAAGTTCGTCGAAATCCTCCAAGTCATCGTCGAAAAAGGTGATTTTCTTCATTGTACTGCGGGAGAAAATCTATGTTACAAAGTAGTCGCGGTTGGGTCGTTCAAAATTACCAATTTCGCGACAGGCCATCTTACAACGCCATTTTCCGTACGAACGTCCACGACGCGAACGTGACCGTCAGTGCGAGGATGCACACTCTCGACTCGACCTAATTTTAACGAGGTTGGCGGAAGCTGTTCATGACGAATGACAACAATATCATCAATTGTTACTTCACGCTTCGGAAATTTCCATTTATACCGTCAATGTAGATTTTTTTAATATTCTTCCTTCCACCGTATGCAAATTTGTTGGGAAAGGGCTTGAACTTTCCTAAGCCGATTTACAATACATAAGGGTTCTTCCGTGATTAGGGGTTCTGGTGGAGCGAGAAGAGGAGCGCCGATTAGGAAATGGCCCGGGGTTAAAGCGACTATGTCATGTGGATTATCAGACATTGTACAAAAAGGACGAGAGTTCAGGCAAGCCTCGATTCTAGCTAAGACAGTGGCCAATTCTTCAAATGTGAAACTTGCGAAAATGAAGTTTAAAACTCTTAACCCCTGACTCCCAAAGTCCACCAATATGTGGACCACCAGCAGGTATGAATTGGCACGACAGGCCTTGATGTGCAAACGTAGAGGAAACAGAATCGCAACTTTCTCGAATAAACAACCTAAAATTATTTTCGATTTCTCGCGACGCACCTACGAAATTTGTACCGTTGCCCGAAAATATGGAACTAGGACAACCACGACGAGCTATAAAACGATTAAATGCTGCAAGAAATTTGCGGTGGAAAAATCTGATACTGCCTCTAGATGTATAGCCTTTGTAGAGAAACAAACGAATACACAAACGTATCCCTTTGTAATCTTACAAGCTCGCCCTATAAAGGATTTCACTTCAAATGGCCCAGCAACAGCGGTTATTGTGAACGCCCTATTAAGTGTAGTTCTCTCTGGAGGGAGAGCAGGCATAAGTTGATTGATGTACAACAGACCGAATCAGAGTTTTCAAGCGAGGTATCCAATATTCAATACGAAGGATACGCAACATTAAAAAAAATCCTCCATGCACGGAAATCAAGTGGACGAATTTAACCAAAAGCTTAACGAAACGACAATTGTATAGCAGAATTATGGGATGCCGCTCGGTATAGGAAAGTGTAGGGGAACGTGCGAATCTACCGTTCATTCGGATAACACCACTTTCATCTAGAAAAGGATTTAAAGTCACCAAGGGGCTTTTAGAAGGTATCGGTTTCCTGTCTATTAAAGCCTGATACTCATCAGCGAACGTGCGAATCTACCGTTCATTCGGATAACACCACTTTCATCTAGAAACGGATTTAAAGTCACCAAGGGGATTTTAGAAGGTATCGGTTTCCTGTCTATTAAAGCCTGATACTCATCAGCGTAATTAACTTCCTGAGCAAGCACAGTCAAGGGAGTTAGAACTTCCTTTATTTCCGAAGAAGAGACACACGAATTCGAATATTGGTACTGGCTCCTATAATTAGGATGAGTTCTTCGGAAAAACCTAAGCATGTATGAAATTACCCGAAGGTCACGATCACACGATGAAAATCTCTCAAGCAAATCATCATACGTCGAGAAAAATGAGGCGTGACTCTTCACCGAATGAACTTCAATATCCGTTTCAAGGGAAGTTAGGTCTCGAATAGACCACTCCGTTTTGTCCCGTCTAAGCCAATCTGGCCCATGCCACCAGAGTGGGTTGCAGCTAAGTCTGCAGGCGAAATACCTCGACTTCCTAGATCGGCAGGGTTGTCTTCCGATTTCACGTGGTACCAATTATGATTCCCGACGTTTTCTTGAAAGCGACACACCCTCTTCGCCACAAACGTAGTTCACGTCGAAGGAGTCTTCCTCAACCAGGAAAGCACTATTGTGGAATCAGTCCAACAATAGACTTGGCGAAATTCCAAATCAATTTCCCGACCTATGGTTTTCAACAACTCAGACGCACCACAAAGTTCCAAATGAGGCAACGATATTGATTTAATTGGGGCTACTCTGGTCTTTGAGGAGAGCAAATGAGCCACCACTTTTCCACCTGGACATTCAATACGAATATATACTGCCCCCGCGTATGCTTTTTCCGAGGCATCCGAAAGCACATGAAGTTCAGCCGGATATCCCGGGTAGTACTGAACCCATCTTGGAATTCTAATAGAATTCACATCGGGGTGATATTCTACAAATCGTCGCCATTCAGTTTCAGTGGCTGACAAAAGGGGATCGTTCCAGCCAATATTATCCAGCCATATTTTCTGCATAATCATCTTAGCAGTAACCAACACAGGACCTAACCAACCAATGGGATCGAACAATTTCGCGATGGCTGAAAGTACTTCTCTTTTGGTGTAGCTAGATCTTTTCAAAATAGGCTTCGCATCGAAATAAAATGAATCTAACTGTGCATTCCACCTGATACCTGGAGGTTTGGAACTACTAGTCTCCACGAAATCCAAGACTTTAGCATCTACTAAATATTCTGGGGAAACCTGATCGAGGATGGCTTTGTCGTTGGCAGTCCATTTCCGTAGTTCGAACTTAGCTGAATCAAGCGCCGAAATTAATTGGTCCCTAGCTGTCAATGCGGTCCCGAGATCGTGGGTCCCCGCTAAAACATCGTCCACATACATGCATTTCCGCAAAATATGTGCCGCGAGAGGGAATTCTAACTCCGTAATATCAGCTAACCTCAAAAGCGTCCGTATGGCCAAATATGGGGCACAATTAACCCGAAGGTCACCGTGTGTAATTCATAATCCCGGACCGGCTTTGTCGGAAAACAATCCTCTGAAGAGGGGTATGTCGAGGGTCCACGCGAATTTGTCTATACATCTGAGTAATATCTGCATTGAATACGAATTTAAATGTCCGCCAACGGAGTATTAACAGCACTAAATCCAACTGCAAGGTGGGTCCAACATACAGGATGTCGTTCATGCTATTCCCATTGGAAGTTATGTTGGAAGCATTGAACACTACGCGGAGTTTAGTCGTCTGCTTGTCCGCAATTATGACAGGGTGGTGAGGCAAATAGCAAGTCAAAGCATCCTCCGAGGTGGGGCGTACTGGCCTCATATGGTCAAGTTCCAGAAACGGAACAGGACCAGTGACTAACCAACCGAAGGTAGACTTTTGGGCCAACAAGATGCCCTCCAACAAAATTCTTGGGTCCAGGTCGGCACCTAACAGAATATCGACTGGACGAGAATCGAACAAATTAACATCTGCGAAACGAAGATCTGTCATCTGAGCCTTGAAGTCCGATGTGACTTGGAAGGAAGGTAAATCTCCGGAAATGGAGGGTAACACTAAAGCAGAGGTCTCTAAAGTAACCGAAGTATCGAGAGGGCTTCCAATCTTCAAGGTGCATATTTTTCTGGATGTGGCCGAAACGGCGAAATTAACACCCGAAATTGTAGCATTGGAAAACACTGGAACATTCAAGCGGTTTTGAAGTCGCTCTGTGAGAAAAGAGGACTCAGAAGCTGGATCAATCAATGCCCTAGCGGGATATGAGACACCATGGTGGACGATATTCACCATCGCTGTTCCCAAAAGAACAGCTTTGTTCTGCGCAGCATGAAAAACTTGGCGCGAAACGCATCCAGCTGATGTGGGTGGTTCACAATGTTCAAGTGGAGGAGCAGTAGGGTTGGTTGAGCTGGGTCTAGCATCTGGAGGATTTTCGCGGGCTGTGTTTACCACTAGAGCCGAAGTACTCGCATTGGGCTCGGATCCGATCTTGGATCCCACGGACAATTGGGATCCAAGATCGTATCCCAATTGTCCTTGGAGACTTCGTAAATGGACATCGCCGAGAGACATCCATTTATACCACGTTGTACGGACTTAAGTCCCGTACGTACTACTTTCAATCGCTGGGAGCGCTAACAAAACCTTCAGTTGGTTATGGACTAAAAGACGTGGATTGTCATAAGTATCCCGTAAAGCTTTCCACGCCAAAACAAAACTGCGATTAAGTAGCGGAAACTTTGAAACAATCTCACGCGCCTCTCCACTTGTTTTTCGCACGAGGCGACATAAACTCCCAATATTGCTCAAACGAGAGTTGTTGATGTAGACCGCCGTAAATAGATCCCTAAAAGTGGGCCACGATAAGAAATCGCCCTCAAATAAGTCGGTGTCACACGGCGGCAACGAGAGGTTATTCACACTATCGCTCGGGAGGTGGTCGATATTCATGCGCGAAATCGAGATGATATTTTGAGAATTTGAGGGAGGCGGACAATCAGCTTGAGTGCCCATGTCGCGAGACGAATGAGTCGACGCACTCATATTATGTAGATGGTTAGAAGTTTGCGTCTCCTCCCGATCTAATGAAGCCGAATCACCGACCGAAGAAGTCAAGGACGATCGACGAGACCGTTTGAATTGCAACAGTTTTCGATTAATTACTGTTAGGGAATTCATATATGTTTGATGCGTTGCGTCATATTTGCTACCTGCCGCGTCAATGTCATCCTTAGTTGCGTCTTCGGATGACTGCAAAAAGTTGAGACATTTCTCAAACATTTCTTAGGCCTTTGCCCACAATTTGTTTAACTCAGCAGATCGTATTTCTAGACAAGAAAGAAATGCGCATCAGAACATCCGAAGCCCTAATAAAGAAATCAAGATGTGTGATCGAGATTTTAAAGTATAGAAAGTAGGACTGTATTCAAAATTCGAATTGAGGTCGCTAGGGAGATACCACGAGAAAAGTTACTAAAAAACGAGCGAAACAAAGGTATGGTTGAGTAAAACTCAGAAAACCAACGAGAATGATCTAATAACACGAATATGGTAACCTCAATTTGCAAAAGAGTTCCGAACCAGCACGGATATACAATTTTCTTTCAAAAAATTTCCAGAAAAAATCGATCAAAAGTCACGTATAAATATTGAAAAGTGTTTAAATATTTTGCAACAATTCGTCCAAAATATTCAAACTCGATAAGCCGCACTAAATATTCAAAATATCTCAAAAATGTATCAAAAAATATATAAATTTTAAATATTTACTTTATTAACTATTTTCTTTCGAAAATAACGAAATTTACAGGCCGAATACGCAAACTACCGATTGTAGTACTTCTGTGTCGAATTATTCACAAATGTAACGACCGTTCTCGAAAATTTCAAAACAAAAGAAATATTTAAAAAGCTCGAGCCAAATAATTGATCAATCAACGGGTGCACGTCGATTAAGTGCCGGAAACCCCTCGAAAAATTATATTATTCGAGTAGAAAACGAAAAAAAAATAAAACTTTTATTTAAAAAGTCGTATTGACTTTGCTTAGGGTGCACGCGAATTTAATTTTCTTTTAAAAAGTTTTATTTTCAAAATGCACAGAATTACTTGTTCCAGCTGAATTTATTATTTTGACGTGTATGACGTAACGTGCGTTCGCGCGACGTAAGTATGACGTACGAAAACGAGTAACTCGGGTAAATCAACCGCAACACTGACCACCGTCCGATAACACAATAATCGAAATTGACAGCTGTCGTTGTGCGATCGATATCGAAGCAATCGAAAGAACAGATGTTCCATGATACAATAATAGAAGGTAAAAGCACTTGCCCAACAACAAAACTCAGATACAACCATGTGCCGTATTTTCGTACAATCACTTGTCAAAATAGGCAGTCGATTCGAAAAGCTGACCAACAATTGGTTTTCAAAACATTTTTTGTTTGAAATTTTATTTTAATGGAAAAAGATAAGTTTTTCTAATATTTCAAACTTACGACTTTATAACAAAGTTTGTTGTTGATACAAATAATAAGTTGCTAACGGCAACATTGTTCGAGCTATTGAATTGTCCGGCATTTATTTAGTTTTATCAAAATTTTAAATAAACAAAATCCTCAACTTTGAGACGATTCTAATCCATATGAGTTCCAAGAACGTCCATTCATGCGGAAAAGTTGCTTTTTTATGTGGATTTGGGGCTTAACAACTTCTTTTGAGCTGAATTGGATGATATGGACACTAACATGTGGTTCCAACAGGACGTCTCTACGGCCACACATCTCATGCTACATGGCATTGTCATCTCACGAGGAGGTGATGTTAACTGGCCACTGAGATCGTGCGATATGACCCAATTAGAATTTGTTGTGTAATTTTGTTAAGTGGCACGTCTATGAGAATAATCTACAAACCATAGCAGCCAAGACAACCCTTGACATCGGTAAAATTGAGCTTGTTTCATGCCCCAAAGTCATGAACAATTGGAAATTACGAAATGGTGTCCCTGCGAAACCCTGGCGGTCATTTGCAAGACATTTATAATGACATCAATAGGAATTTCAAACAAAATTCATAAAGTTATGTGATATCACACATACACAATTTGCTTTATTTACATATAAATATAGGAAATGTTAAATAAAATTTACATTATTTTTAATTTTCGTGAATTTTGTTCGATTGTACACTATTTTTTAAAACGCTCCCAACAATAAAATGTAAACAAACAATCAAACGTCATCTATGAGTTTGACAGTTCATTGAGCTCTAAAAATATGACGAGAAAATCAGCTGTTCGCTGTACTCTACCTTGTTCAATATACATTGAGATGTTCAATAAACGCCAATGACACTGTGTTTTATGTAAATAAATTTTTATTTATACACGAATTTATGTACTTTTTTATATATTCCGCGGGAGAATCGACACTATGTACTGGAATTGAATGTATCTTGTGGTGTGTTAGTGTGTGTTTGTTTTCCCTTCAGAAAAACATCAGTGGAAATCAATCTGCGGAGTTGAAGCTACCACCGGCAAAATGAGGGGAGGGTTGATACCGAGACGTTGTAAGACAACCTGAGACACGAAACACTTGATATTTATTCACTGTTTTTCGCGATGCTCATTTAATATAAATACTTCACTATACATACCTGTTATAATTTTAAATGCAAATTTAACGTAAAATGGTTTTTTATATCGATGTAAGAGGTTGATGGATGGATGGATGTGTGTTGATGAGGGCTCTAATGATGAAGAGAATACCGTGGTTAATGAAATGTTTTTCCGAGGTTATGGTTCTCGAAATCCGGTTCGATGCGACCAATGTTTACGCCGAATGCGTGAAAATAAAGAAAATAAATAAAACACGAAAGTTTATTTTTTTCTATAATAATAAATGGCAAGGGAGCCAATAAGTTTTATTTATAAGGTTTGGTTTGGTAACGAAGTTTACCTTTAAGTTGTATGGTACAGCAAGGGTACTTATTCGAGCGAAAGTAGATTTTAATCTAAAGATGGAGAGTGTGGCGGCGTCTGTCCTATTTACTCGTTGAAATCTGTAAGCTCATCTTACAAGGATGTAACAAGGAGGAGCAGGCAGACTTCAACGAGCAAGTGGGTACGAAAATTGGGTCAATAGATATACCGAAAGAAATTATATGTTAGGTTAGGTTAGGTTGAAGAGAGGAGACGTTTAAACGTCTCATGTCCATGGACATACACTTAAGCCAGTGGTTCGGCCTGTTGTGCGCTCCTTATTTATGATCTTTTTATACCTCACGAGTTACAGAAAATCGGTACTAGACACGAATTTTCTCAGTATCTTCCAGTCATATTCTCTGAGATGAGTCAAGTCTGGTAATATGTCGGACCCGAAATGTTGGGATCTTGCATGTGTGAAAGCCGGGCAGTGACACAGAAAATGTTCCATCGTTTCGATGTTTTCTCTGCATGCCCTGCATTCGTCGTTTCCTGCTAGTCCTATGCGATGAAGATGTGCTTGTAAGCTTGAGTGTCCCATTAGAACACTCATCATCTTACTAATATCGATCTTCTTGTTTTCTTTTCATTTGGGTCACCCCACAGTATCTTTGCAGTTGCTCCTACTGTTGCGCTATTCCACATAGTTTTATGAGCCATCACTGCCCAGTGCTTCAACTCATTTTTCGTGGCTTCGAAAGGTTTCCAATTTTTCAAGTTTATTACTCGAAGTTCTCTGCCCTTTGAAGCCAAGTTGTTTGCCCGTTCATTTCCAATCACTCCGTTGTGTCCTGGTACCCAGCAAATACGCAATTGACCATGGGCTGAGTAATCATTTATCGTTCTTTTACAGTCCAACACAGTTCTGGATTTGACCCTTTCCGATGTTATTGCTTTAATCGCCATTTGGCTATCTGTGAAGATGTTGGCATATTTAGGCTTTGTCGTGTTACTGAGCCAGTTCACACACTCCGTGATTGCTCGAACTTCTGCTTGAAATACCGTGTTATGGTCAGGGAGGCGGAAGTGAAGTTCGACTTCTGGTTCATCAATAAAAAGTCCCAGACCCGTCCTTCCTCCTCGCTTGGACCCATCCGTGTAGCAGCTGGTTCCCACTGGCACATGGGCCAAAGTTCCATTTTCCCAGGAGCGTCTGTCTGGCACAAACGTATCACAGTTAGCTGTAAGCCGCACTTCAGGAATGCGGTCCGAGATTTCTGGCGTTTGAATGTGACCAACTAGATATTCTAAAATCTTCTGATGGTACGACTTGTGGTCTCGATTTATCCATTCACCCATCACTTGTAGACGTCTTGCTGTGAGGGCTGCCTCATACTTTATACGGATGTCTATTGGTTGGATGTGCAGTATAGTCTCCAACGCTTTTGTTGGTGCAGTTCTAAATGCCCCGCTTATGCCTAGACAGCACATACGTTGAATTTTTTGCAAAGGTATTACGTTGCACTTCTTGTCCATTGATGTCCACCACACTACAGAGGCGTAGGTGATTATTGGTCTAATCACGCTCATGTAAAGCCAGTGAGTCATATTTGGACGTAGTCCCCATTTTAAACCTATAGCTCTTCTGCACAACGACCAACATCTGTGTGCCTTTGTAACTCTTTCTTCAAGATGATCTTTCCAGTACAGTTTCTGATCCAAGATTACTCCCAAGTATTTTACCTTTTTAGTTATAGCAATTGTCTTATTCAGGAATCGAGGCGGGGTAAAACGTGGGATCTTCGTTTTCCTTGTAAATAGACATATTTCTGTTTTGTCTGGGTTAACATTTAATCCCCTTGGTTGTGCCCAGTTATATGCTATGTTAAGTGCCTCATCAGCTCTTCTGCATAATAGATTTGGATGAAAGCCCCTTAGAAGTATTACAACGTCGTCTGCATAACAGACTGGTTTAAGTCCTTCATTGGTGAGGGCTTTTAGGAGACTGTGTATCGTCGTAACCCATAGAAGAGGCGATAAAATGCCCCCCTGAGGTATACCACGATTTACCTTGTCTCTAATTTTTACGTCATATGACCCACAAATAATCCACCTATTCCTTAGCATATTGTTGATCCAGTTTTTCAGCGCCCGGTCAACCTGAAACTCGTCTAAGGACTGGATAAGTGTATCGGTCTGTACATTGTTAAATGCGCCCTCAATGTCTATGCAAACAGCAAATGTATACATTTCTTTACTGAAGGACTCTTCTATGTGGTGCACTACCTCATGCAGAGCTGTTTCCACTGATCTTCCTTTGACATAGGCGTGTTGTTTGAATTTTAGCCTGTCATCCGCTATTTTACCTTTGACCATGTCATCAATTATTCGCTCCATTGTTTTTAACAGGAAAGACGTAAGGCTAATGGATCGATAAGCCTTTGGGGTCGTGTAACTCGCCTTGCCAGGCTTTGGTATAAAGACCACCCTTGATTCCTGCCAGTTTTTTGGGGTATACGAATGGGTTAGGCATGCAGTGAACACTCCAGCCAGATGAGTTGATACCAGATCCACCTCATTCTGCAGAAGTGCTGGAAATATTCCATCCGGTCCCGCAGCCTTAAAGGGAGAGAAACTTTTTATCGCTTCTTTAACCATACCATCTGTTATATCCGTAATAGGTACTTGATGCAATACATTTTCATTCTGTAACTGTTCCTCTGTTGGTCCAGCATTACCAGTCGGAAAATGAGTTTTCATCAAGAGCCTTAAGGTATCCTCTATAGTTTCCATCCTTTTACCCGTTTCATCCACCAGTGTTTCGGTTTGTACATGAGTTTTTGAGAGGAACTTTTTCATTTTAGACATGCTGTTAACGCTGTCTACCTGTTCACAGAAAAGCCTCCAGGAGTTACGTTTCGCCGATCTAACGATTTTATTGTATTCTTTGAGTCTTCTGTGGTAGTCGTCCCAATATACTGATTGTTTTTTACGTCGAGCTCTATTGTAAAGTCTGTGGACATCTTTGCCAATCGAGCGAATTTGTCCTGTCATCCAGGGTTTCTCAAAGGCAGATTTCCTTTCTCGAAGTGGGCAACTATCTTCGAATGATTTTACAAGAGCCTCGGTAATCTTCTTAACATTGATATCAATGTCTTCTGCACATAGATAATCGCGTGTAGGCTGCCCCAATCGATTTCTAAGTAGATTTCCGAATTTAGTCCAGTCGGTCTTAGCCTTATTACGGAAACTTATGGGGTTTGGCGGTGGCCGTGCAATTTTAAACCTTATATAACGGTGGTCTGAATAGGAGTGTTCATCCGAAACCCTCCACTCATGAATCTCATCAATAAGATTTTCTGAACATATCGTTATATCTAATACTTCTTCCCTAATTTTGTTAACAAAGGTTGCAGTGTTTCCTATGTTAAGAGTTATGAGGTCATTTGTATTCAAAAATTCGATAAGGGCGTGTCCCCTTTTATTGGTGTTAGTACTACCCCAAGCGATATGATGGGAGTTGGCGTCACATCCAGCTAATAACTCATTACTTGTGTTTTTGGATTCCCTCACCAGACGTTGTAATTCCGACGTAGGTGGCAATGTCGGCGCATCGAATGGCAGATATATTGACGCCAGGTACATATTTCCATTACCTTGCCTCAGCACCGTTGCGTCCGATGTTGACAACTCTGGAGAGAAAATAAAACATAAGTTTTTATGGCACAGAATACAAGTCCTTGGACGAGTACCTGTGTTAGCGTAGAAAAGGTTATAGTTCACATGGTTTAATCCAGTAACCTTGTTGCTAGTTGTCCATGGTTCCTGGATCAAAGCAATATGAACCCTGCCTTTATTTATGATGTCCATCAGAGCGTTGGATGCTGTCTCGCTCCGGTGGAGGTTTATCTGGATGACCTCAATCATTGTCCTTCCAGTAAAAGTTTCTTTTGGGAGTCTATCCTATCTGGTGGCACCCCCTCTTTATTTGGTAGTGGGTCATTCTCCTCCTTTCGTTCACTACCTATTACACCATCTTCCAGTCGACAATTTTGGGAGGCGGTGTTATTTTTTGTCGCTCCGTCATTGGTTTGAATCGTTTTGTGGCTCTTTTTATTTTGATCACCGCCTTTGCTGGGAACTTCCTGCAAAAGTGGTGGTACTATTGGCGAACTGGTGGTGTTATTGACTACTTCCACATCAGTTTTTGGCAGTGTCTCACTTGTCTCCATCCGTTCAATACCAGTGTTTGCCTCTTCAGACAGTATATTTGGACTCGATTCATTTGTCCTGCCAATCGGGACCTTTCCAATTTTGAAAAAGACTGTCCAGATCAAGAAGTACGCCATGCCCTTCGCCATGACAAGATTGTTCTTGGATTCTGGGTCTATTCCTAACACGAGGAGAGTACCCTCGGTATCATCCTTCCTATAGAAGACTTCCCACTTTCTCACGGAAAGTTTTGAATTCTGTTTGCCAATGATGTCGAGTATGTACTCTGATGAGAACTTACTGGGACATCCCTTAACATATAGGGTCGTTTTTATGAGTTCAGGAATGTCGCTTTTCCTTACCAATTTTAGCTTTGCGCCGTCCCAAGGTGAGGGGAAGCTATCCACAAGTTTTACGAGGACACCAGCGCAGCGTTGTGATGCCAGCCTTAGCATCAAAACACCCCTCTCAAACTTGCAACTCATTACTTCGATTGGTGGTTCATCCTTAGATTCGAGGACGTATTCCGCTACCCTCGTATAGACCAAATCTTCGAAGATACTCTTTTGATCTTCGGGGATTCTGCCAGATGCACTACTGCTATCAATTATGGCGTAGCATAGATCGTCTCGAAAATGTTGTTTAGCTATATTAGAATAAGACGGTGGCTTCTTACCCTTCTTTATGGCCAATTGATTTTTCCATGTCTGTAGAGTCTTTTTGGTTAAAGCCTCATCCTTAACGGATGATTTGGTTGACTTGAACTGCGTTTTTGGGTCAACTCTACCGCCCACAATCGAAGGACCCAGACTAGAGACCTCCTTTTGTGTGGTTACGTTAGGCTTATCCGAATTACTGGAAGACGGCGAGCCCTTTTTCTTAGTCACTTTCACAGCGCTATGTTCTTCGGGAGACCTGACTCTTTTAGCGGCCTCCATGTTTGTATTGGAGGTAGAATTGTCAGGTTCATCCCGTAATAGGTTCTGTCGGTTCAACTTATTCAGTTTACTTCTTTGTGCCCCTGACAGTCTCTTTGAGTTAGCAACAATAGTGATATTGTTTTCATTTGATGATTCAGAGTCCCCAATGGCTTTTAAAGGCTGGGGTTGCTTAAAGCCCCGGCTGGGTTCTGCTTCATCTGTCTTATCATTTGTTTTGCCTGCGGCTGGATGTGCTCTTGTTTTATTTTCGACTACGGGATCCAAGGCACCAAAGCTCGTAGAAGTTGCTTGCTCACGATTGTTCGATAACGACGACACATGACTCGTGAGTGAATCAACGCTTGTCGCCGGCACTGGGTTTTCCCTCCCCTGCGCCGTAATCTCCTTTGTCTTTTTTGGTTTAATCATAAATTGGTTGGGGGAGACACCCCCATAGCCAGTATTAGCCCGTAATAGGTACGTCGGTATAGGCCTTCCAGACTGAGCTCAGAAATATCTATCCAGAGACCGATGCATCCAATTCAACCTACGTTTTATAAACAACAAACCTCCTGGTTGCGTAGTAGGTAGGTGAATAGGTATTGCGTAATAGGTTAAAAACTATCCGCTCTGCGATAACACGTCCGTTCGCTACGACAGGTGGCGACTGACTCCTACGACAGGCGGCGACTGTTAATGCAAATCTATTAATAAGATGATGAGTGTTCTAACGGGACACTCACGCTTACAAGCACATCTTCATCGCATAGGACTAGCAGAAAACGACGAATGCAGGGCATGCAGAGAAAACATCGAAACGATGGAACATTTTCTGTGTCACTGCCCGGCTTTCACACATGCAAGATCCCAACATTTCGGGTCCGACATATTACCAGACTTGACTCATCTCAGAGAATATGACTGGAAGATACTGAGAAAATTCGTGTCTAGTACCGATTTTCTGTAACTCGTGAGGTATAAAAAGATCATAAATAAGGAGCGCACAACAGACCGAACCACTGGCTTAAGTGTATGTCCATGGACATGAGAATCGTCTCCTCTCTTCAACCTAACCTAACCTAATGCATATCTATAAACATTCAGAACTAAACACCCTGTATTATGCATTTTGAAATTTATTTTAAATTGGCCTTTGAGGCTTTAAATTACATGATTCTGCTGTTTAGCATTGAATCAATCCAATCAATCAGTTGAGGGTTAATGCCCACATCCATTAAGGAGTTATGTATCAGCTTCACATTAATGAAGGCTTCGTCTATGGGTAGGAAGGTAGCCAAAGTGTATTGTTTTTTCCTAGATTACCCACAAAATAAGCCACCACGTCATGAAGAGCACTGTCAACAGAGCGACCCTTGATGTACGCATGTTGACTACTGCTGATTAAAGATGGGTGTAATCTATCCCTGATATAGGTGTCAATCAGTTTCCACAGTTTTCAGTAAAAACGATGAGAGTCTGATTGGTCTGTAGTCCTTAGGCATTAAGTGACTAGGTTTTCACGTTTTGGGGAAGAAAACCACACTAACTTCACGCCATTTGCAGGGAATGAAAGTCCTCAGTCGGCACTCCCTAAAAATCGTTAAGAGTAAGCATATCGCTCTTGACCCTGCGTTTTGTAGCATGGCCGGTGATATGCCACCTGGTCCAGTCGATTTTAAGGGTTCGAAGGAATTAATGGCCCACAGTATTTTCTCCTTGGTTACTAAACTTTTGACAATCGAAAGAGCGCGGTCATCACACTGTGATTCTGTGTTCTGTACCGTAAATAGGACATGTATCCCGGACCAGGTTTGACGACCCGGAGAAGTGTGTTTTAGCCAGGAGGTCCAGGGTATCAGAGCTAGACTCAGTCCAGCTTAAATCTTCCTTTTGATGCTTCCAAGCGACTTGGGGTCTTTTGATAGCAATCTTCGAAATCTGGAGGACTCGTTTGCCCCTTCGATGTTTTCACAGAAATTGACCCAGGAGACGCGTTTCGCCCGATTGACCTCGCTCTTGTACATGTTGAAAGCTTCCTTATAGCGATACCAATAAGTACTTGCTTTGGTTCTATTGGCTTTGTTGTACAATTTCCTGGTAGTCTGCCTTGACTTACGAAGGTCTTTGGTCCTCCATGCAGGTTGTGACCTTTTTCCTGGATATGTAAGGGGACATGTTGTCTCAAGACTATCTAACAGGGTTGCAGTAAAATTGTCCACTGCTGTTTCTAATCTCCTCTTGTCGACGAAATTGTTATCCATCGATTGAAGATGCCTGTCAACAAGCTCGTTATACTCTGAATGGTATTTCATCACCTGTAACCATATTCAGATTGTAGTGGATATATTTAAGGTCCGAGAAGGAGTTCTCCTTAGACACTCTCCAACCTGAAAGAACAGTGTCGTCTAGGTTCGTCAATGTTATGCAGATAGACTGATGAGAGTAGGAATGGTTGGGTGTGTCTATTCTCTAACCTCACCGTCGTCAGGTCTCCATTGATGTAATTATACTGAAGAATTTAGTTAAGATTCTTTCTACCTACAATACATGTTCTCACCTTGTCCTCGGAAGGAGGAGAGTATGTGATGGAATTTGTATTGCCCAAACAGGTCACCTTAATCTTAACGATATAGGGTTCCTGAATTAGAACAATGTCTACTTTAGAGTTTGAGAGGGCGAGAAGAAGTTCGTCGATTTCCTTGTTGGTATAGACCCAGAGGGCGCTTTACCGCCAGGTGCGACTGACCCCTTCAATTCCTTCTGCGGATCAATGGGCGTGGCCCCGCCCGTGTAAGCCAAATTTGGAAATTTAGATATTTTGCACAATTTGTGGTGGCAGCCTACGTGATTATTCCAAAAATGGGTGGAATCGAACCAATGGGAGTGGCCCCGCTCATATAAGCCAAATTTTTAAATTGGGATATTTTGCCCAATTTATTGCCGAGAGTGCTGTAGTTTTGTGCAAATGTATCTGGTGTAGTCTACGTGATTGGTCTAAAAATGAGCGGAATCAGACCAAAGGGTTTGACCCCGCCCATATAAGCCAAATTTTTAAATTGAGATATCTTGCACGATGTTTTAGCGAGAGTGCTATAATTTTTTGTTTATGTCTACGTGATTGGTTCAAAAATTGGCGGGATCAGGCCGATATGTTTGGCCTAGCCCACGTGAGCCAAGTTTTTAAATTGAGATATCTTGAACAATTTGTCAGCGAGAGTGCTGTAATTTTGTGTATATGTATTCGGTGGCATTCCACGTGATTTTTCCAAAAATGGACGGGATCGGAAATCTAAATGCCGGGGCAACGAAGTGGACCGGGTCCAGCTAGTCTATATGTATATATATAGAAGAAGATGTGTGTTTGTTGGTTTGTTTGTACCATATAGGCGTCTAAACGGCTGGACCGATCTTGAAATTTTCGCAGAATGTACATGTGTGGGGGGTGGTGAAAATTGGGTACTTGAATATTCGATGTACCAAGTGGGCGTGGCCAGGCCCATATAAGCTAAATTTTTAAATTGAGATATCTTGTAATTTTGTGCATATGTATCTGGTGGTAGTCTACGTCATTGGCCAAAAAATTGGCGGCATCAGACTAATGGACGTGGCCCCGCACAGGTAAGCCACTTTTTGCAATTGAGATATCTTGCACAATTTGTTAGCGAGAGTGCTGTTATTTTATGTATAGGTATTTGGTGGCAGGATTCGTGATTGGTTCAAAAATAGACGGAATCGGAAATCTCAATCTGGGGCAACGAAGTGGCCCGGGTCCAGCTAGTCTATATATATAAAAGAGAGTGTCTGTTTGTGGGTTTGTTTGTTTGTTTGTTCCGTATAGACGCCTAAACGGCTGGACTGATCTTCTTGAAATTTCACAGAATGTAGATGTGTGGGGGGTGGTGAAAATAGGGTACTTAAATTTTCGATATATCAAGTGGGCGTGGACCCGCCCATATGGGTCAAATTTTGATATTGAGAAAATTTTTAAGCTAGGGTGCTGAAATTATGTTTGTATGCATTAAGTGGCAGATTATGTGAATTTTCCAAAAATGGGCGGAATCGGACCAGTGGGCGTGGCCCGGCCCATATACGCCAAATTTTGAAATTGAAATAGTTTCCACAGTTTATTAGCGAGAGTTCTGTAGTTTAGTGTATATGTATCTGGTGACAGTCTACGTGATTGGTCCAAAAATGGACGGGATCGGGCCAATGGGCGTGGTCCCGCCCATATAAGCCAAATTTTGAAACTGAGATAGCTTGCACAATTTTTTAGCGAGAGTGCTGTAATTTTGTGCACATGTATCTGGTGGTAGTCTACGTTGTTGGTCCAAAAAATGGACGGGATCGGAACAATGGCCGTGGCCTCGCCCATATAAGCCATATCTTGAAATTAAGATATCTTGCACAAATTTTTATCGAGAGTGCTGTAATTTTGTATATGTGATTGGTCTAAAAATGAGCGGGATCAGACCAAAGGGCGTGGCTCCGCCCATATAAGCCAAATTTTGAAATGGATATATTTTGCACAATTTGTTAGCACGCGTTCAGTAATTATGTGTATATATATTCGGTGGCAGTCTACGTGATTGTTCCAAAAATGGGAGGGATCGGACCAAAAGGCGTGGCCCCGCCCATATAAGCCAAATTTTGAAATTGAAATATTTTCCACAATTTATTAGCGAGACTTCTGTAGTTTAGTGTATATGTATCTGGTGACAGTCTACGTGATTGGTCCAAAAAAGGGCGGGATCGGGCCAATAGGCGTGGCCGCGCCCACATAGCCCAATTTTGAAATTTAGATATCTTGCACAATTTGCTACCGAGAGAGCAGTAATGTTGTGTATACATATGTATCTGGTGGCATTCTACGTAATTGGTCCAAAAATGGGCGGGATCGGGCCAATGGGCGTGGCCCCGCCCATATAAGCCAAATTTTGAAATGGAGATATCTTGCACAATTTATTAGCGAGAGTGATGACATTTTGTACATATGTATCTGGTGGTGGTCCACGTGATTTTTCTACAAATGGAAGGGATCGGACCAAAGGGCGTGGCCCCGCCCATATAAGCCAAATTGTTTTAGAGATATCTTGCACAGTTTATTAGCGAGCGTGATGACATTTTGTACATATGTATCTGGTGGCAGCCTACGTGATTGTTCCAAAAATGTGCGGGATCGGAACAATGGGCGTGGCCCCGCCCGTGTAAGCCAAATTTGGAAATTGAGATATTTTGCACAATTTGTGGTGGCAGCCTACGTGATTATTCCAAAAATGGGCGGGATCGAACCAATGGGCGTGGCCCCGCCCATATAAGCCAAATTTTGAAATTGAGTTGCTCAATTTATTAGCGAGAGTTCTGTCATTTTGAACATATGCATCTGGTGGTGGTCCACATGATTATTCCAAAAATGGCAGGGATCGCACCAATGGACGTGGCCCCGGTGTGCTATAATTTTTTGTTTATGTATCTGGTGGCAGTCTACGTGATTGGTTCAAAAATTGGCGGGATCAGGCCGATGTGTTTGGCCTAGCCCACGTGAGCCAAGTTTTTAATTTGAGATATCTTGAACAATTTGTTAGCGAGAGTGCTTTAATTTTGTGTATATGTATTCGGTGGCATTCCACTTGATTTTTCCAAAAATTGACGGGATCGGAAATCTAAATGCCTGGGCAACGAAGTGGACCGGGTCCAGCTAGTATTTTATAATATTGACATTAAAGACACATTTTAATAACCCCTCACTTTAGTGTGACGAGGGTATATGGACAAATATCAAAATTTTTTAACACAGGGGTAATGTATGTTGTTTTACCCTTTTCTCGCTTTGTGTACAGATTTCGGTGCATAAGTTGATGGAATTAGATAAACCACAAACATAAAAGATTTTCCCAAAACAGTTTGTTATTATCTAAAAAACTTTAGAAGTTATAAGCACATACATTTCAAAATTGTGAAAAAAGTCCTAGAAATTTTCATATCTGTATCCATTCTTTTATAAGTTGTGGCCAAACTATTTGTTCTGAAGTTACTGGTCAGCTACAAAAAACACGAGGGACACATGGAGGAAGAATTTTTTGTGAGCACTGTTCATGTGAGATCTTTCCGCAAAAAATTATAACTCATAACTTTTTGAAATGCAATTTCAAGTGTTTTTTTTACGGCGGTCAGCGCGGCCCGCGATTTAATGAAATAACACAAAAGAAGCGGTATAACCGCGGCTTGAAATACCTATAAATCTATATAGGTGTCGTTGATGTGCTCTTAATGGAACCACCGCTATAGCTTCCCAAACCTTTGTTAAATTTGCGCGAATTTTTTTTTGATAGTGTATTTCGCGGAGCACATCGACATTTATGTATAGGTTAAGCTGAATTAATTATCCCAGATGGCTTTTGACCTGGTGAATCCAAAAATCAGAGGGCCGTAACAAAATAATGAATCGCTGAAATTTTATTCACTTTTTTCAATTTTTGCAAAAATTGCAAATTTTGTCCATGGCATTTTTAATAGTATAAACGTCTGAAATTCATTTCTATGTTCTTCGGGCGTATTGCTGTGGTGCACTTAACAATCATTTGAAGATTGAAGTCTTGTACTCGAAGAACGTGACACTTTTGTCTCAGCAATGATCGTCAAGGCACACCCAGTGCGGGGAACAGATATGGCGGAAGTGTACATGAAATAAAAGGATTTTTAACGCTCTATTCCGAAATCGGAGGGCCGTCATTTTATTTTGATGATTGTGCAAACTATGCAAAAATTATATTTCCACAAAAATAATGTTTGTATGAAAATTGTACCTGGTCGATTTTTGGATTTTTTGGATTCGCTATATTTACCCGAAAAATGAAGCTACGGTGAATATTATGTCATAGGCTGATAGAAATGCTAATGTTCTATGATTGTAATTTTAGTTTTCCGAATTCCGCTGAAAATAGCCTTTTATACAATTTTTTTTTAATTTCGTGGCCTTTGATGAAATTTATTCACAACAACGGTTTTGGCATGTTTATATTTTTATCTTCGTCTGTTGTAAAAGCCGTTGATGTGCTTGCCAAAAAAATCTTGAAAAAACTTTACTTCGAAATTAAAAAATTTTGATATTTGCCCATATATCATTTGCTACGAAAAAAAGTGTAACACATCGAAGGAGTGACCTAAGACCCCAAATATGTTCGGCGGAAATCCGTTTTGGGCAATTTTAAGTCGACTGAGAAATATCCGTCCTTCCGTCCGTACGTCTGTCTGCTGACTGGTGCACACGATAACTCTCGAAAGGAGTAACCGATTGACTTCAAATTTGGTACGTGGTAATATTTGTTTCTATCTCCGGGTAAGGTAGAAGATGGGCCATATTGGTCCACCCCTTCTAGTACCTTCCCCACAAAGGTTAAAATGTTGTGAAATATTGAATCTTTAATAACTGCTATTCTACTCACTCGAATCTTCTGAAATTCCACACATAGTATTAGTTTATTAGTCGCTATTAACTCGAGAAAAATGGGCGAAGTTGCTACGTCCCTTTTGGTACCTCTCAAACAAATGCACCATTTTGCAACAAAAGTTAAAATCTTATAACATTAATACCAGAGTATAAAAATACTTGAAATTTTGTACAGTGTAATGCTTTTATAGTGCCTACAGTCCAGTGAAAAATGGGCGTTGTTGACACGCCCCTTTTGGTACCACCCACACAAAGATAACATTTTGCACCAAAAGTTAACAGCTTATATCATTAATACCAGTGTATAAAAATACTTGAAATTTTTTACAGTGTAATGCTTTTATACGGTCTATAGCCCTGTGAAAAATGGACGTTATTGCCACGCCCCTTTGTATACCTCCCACACAAAGGTACCATTTTGCACAAAAAGTTAAGAGCTTATAGCGTGAGTACCAATGCACGAAAATGCAATAACATTTTGCACAGTGTAACGCTTTTGAAGTGCCTATAGTCCTGTAAAAAATTGGCGTTATCACCCCCCTTTTTGTACCTCCCACACAAAATGACCAAATCATATCAACATTTAATATCTCATAACGTTAATATACGAGTGCACGTAAACGCTTATAATTCGTCACAGTGCAATGTATTTAAAGTAAATAAATACTATTCAGCGAAAAATAGGTGTATTTGTTAAAGGCTTCTGGTATCTCCCACACAAATTGACAGAATAATTCGTTTAATATTCCATATTACATTACTCACAAAGTGAGGGTTTACCTTAGTCGGTTTACCCGACTGAAACTTTCTTACTTGTTTTATATAAATTTTGTGCTGTCCGGAACATGCCGTCCGGAATTCAACAAAAATCTAAATATATCAAAAATTTTGCATTTTTAAAGTAAATACATACTTAAGTAGCATTACCTCTAGTATATGCAAGCCAAGATTTAGGTATTATTTATATGTATAAGAAGTTTCCTTGAAATTTTTAAAGCACTCAATATACCTCAAGAATCGTGTTTTTTGTGCCGTCCGTCACGCTGCCCATTTGTCGATTTTTATGCAAACTAAAAAAGTTTTCAAAATTCTATAAATACAGTGTTATTAATCTCAATAGACATTACAATTTGGCTAATAACAATAATATTCCTAAGATCAATATCAACGAAGTTATGGATAAAAACTAATGAAATTCCAGCCGTCCGCAACGCTGGAAATTCCCATATATATTCTAAACTGTATATATTTTTCAATCTTTTAACTCCACGACAATAAAATTAAGAACTGAAAGACTAGTTTCTACATTCAACCTGTTCGTTAACTTATTTTTCATTAATGCCAGCTATGTGTTCTGCGCAAGCACTGCTATAAGGCAACGTAAAAATGTATGTATATGGAAAATTGATAAAAAATTTGGTACAAGGGTTCATTTAAATTATTAAAATTTTCATTAAATTATTTATTATTAGGTTAGGTTGAATAGAGGAGACGTTTAAAACGTCTCATGTCCATGGACATACACTTAAGCCAGTGGTTCGGCCTGTTGTGCGCTCCTTATTTATGATTTTCATACCCCACGGATTACAGCAAATCGGTACTAGACACGTATTTTCTCAGTATCTTCCAGTCATATCCTCTGAGATGAGTCAAGTCTGGCAATATGTCGGAACCTAAATGTCGGGATCTTGCATGTGTGAAAGCTGGGCAGTGACACAGAAAATGTTCCATCGTTTCGATGTTTTCCCTGCATGCCCTGCACTCGTCGTTTTCTGCTAGTCCTATGCGATGAAGATGTGCCTGTAAGCTTGAGTGTCCCGTTAGAACACTTATCATCTTACTAATCTCGATCTTGTTTAGTTTCAGAAAACTACTGGTTTTCTTCTCATTTGGGTCGCCCCACAGTATCTTTGCAGTTGCTCTATTCCACACAGTTTTGTGAGCCATCACTGCCCAGTGCTTCAACTCACCCTTCGTGGCTTCGAAAGGTTTCTAATTTTCCAAGTTTATTACTCGAAGTTCTCTGCCCTTTGAAGCCATGCTGCCAAGCGGCCTAAAGGCCCAACTACACTCAGCGAAAAACGAAGCACATACGTGCTTAATCTTTGCAAATTCGTTTATGATAATGAACCAACCCCGTATGTTACGAATTCAAGCAAAGCGGTGCATGAATAAAGCATCAAAAATCAACAACGCTTCGTTGCAAAATGAATACCAACTAGGGATAATTTAAATCAAGTGTTGGAGACAACTATAGAACGTGCGGGGGACGACTAAAGCTCTTGCTTTTCATTCTAAATCCCCCTCCCAACCCATTTAAAACTATTTAAACAGCATTAGCGTTTCAATACATTTATTAATGTTATAAGTAAATAAAACGTCAACACAACAAACATATAATTGCAAATTTGCATATTTATCACTAAGTAAATCACGTCTAAACAAAACACATTCGAATATGCAGCAACACAGTATTACCTCTGTTTTTTCTCGGAATTCAGCTCGTAACCCTAATGGCGGCAGTCTCCTTCGTATCATTCGCCTTTATGTACTGCAAAATTTAATTCCTGTGTTCTATAAAAAACATACACACTCATTATTAACTTTTAAAATTGAAATTTTTATAAGCTTAGGTTGTTAAATATTCGTAGGCCGACACCATTTCTATTGATTCTAGAAATTTCTGCAATAGGAAGATATCACTGGATTTTGCAATCACCTTATTCTTCTCATTCTATAGCCCAGAGAATCATCCACATTATCAAACAGGTCATTAAATTCTATTTCTTCGTCATTAATTTTCATTTTTTACGTCTTTATAAATCCTCGTGGTTTCTTCTTCTAAGAACAGACAATAACAAATCCAATGAACAACACAAAGCCGAACAAATAATCGTCATCCTTACGGCGACAATCCATAACGTAACGCCGCACAGTGGCGCCCGTAGAGCAAACGAGGTTGCAAAAATCAAAATTTTCATGTGCGCCGACAAAGTTTTGAATAAACCCATGTTATAGGAAACTTTTCAACGATTTAAAATATGCTACTCTTAATAATATCACATTTTTAGTTTAGAAGATATAACCGTTCAAAGTTGACCGACTTTCGGTTTTCAAAAAAACACACAATTTTTAGTCAATTTGTTGCGATTTCAGGTGTAATATCACGAAAAATAGGTAACGAATCGCCTTATTTTTTGTTTGTATTTATTGATGTATTTATTAAATGTATAATGATAAAAAAAAATTAACTGTTTGCTTTGTGTTTCTCCTGGTAAAACACTATTTAAAAACTATCCGTTTTTTCACTATTTTTCAACTTTGACGGAAAATAAAAAACATCTATATTTTTCTATATTTGCCATATTTTCAAAATATGTTCTTTGATTATTCCTTCACATAATCCCAAAGGTTTTATTTGCCTCTAGGCGCCCCTTTGGCTTCTAGAGGTGAAAAAGGTAAAAAAGACGTGGTTCTTGATTGGCAAAAATCAAATCATTAACCCTTCGTCATACACATGGTTCTATAGTCACATTCGTAACACATGGGTCAGGCCAGACCAACTGTGTATTCATTTTGTAAAACAATAAAAACAACTCGCGTAAACTTCTGTAACTGGCACTCATGATAGAATTATTGGGAAAATTAGCTGTACGGACAGCATGGGATGCCATCATTTCCAACATGAAAACCCTTTTTTGTCTGAATTCGTGGAAAGAACTAACAATTCTTGGAAAAACAAAATTACGTGATAAAATGGACGCAACAATTGTCATCCAGTCCACACGCATTCGTATTTTTAGAACAAAACATACCTTATGGAGATGCTTCGTGTACCTGTACACGATGTGATTGGTCACCCGCCCTGTAGGTAGGCAGGTAGGCCAGCACTCCACCACACCACGCACAGTCCAACCCCGTTAAGACTTCGCTCACAAGAACCCAAGCGCACACTGGAAAATTCTACCTAATTTACCTGTGACCAAAACGTGGTGGTAAAAACTTGCGTCATGCACAGCTACTATATAAGTGTAAACACTTAGCGTGGTTTCAACAAACCTGATTGTGCTATTATTGACCAACCATCTAACCGCGAGTTATTGAAAACATGGCGTTGAACAATTTAAAATTATTTGAACTGTTTAGAAAGTTTTTCACGGAAGCTGCTTTAGAAGAACTTGATAGCTTATACGGAAATATTGAGAGAAGCGAAATTATAAAAAATAATTTTTATCTGATATATGCAAATATTAAGGCAAAATGGGTGAAATCTAATCGAACCATTCAGAAATTCAACTCCAAATACGAGGACTGGCTTAATGAAGACACCATCCTGGATATATTGGCAGTAGATAAACCCACCACATCAACCAGAGGAGCAAAAGGAAGGCCAAAAAAAAGTATTGAGGAGTGTTCAATTTTCACAAGAAAGAGGAAACTTGCCGATGCCACCAATGACTTGACCACGAAGCATTTATCGGAGGCGCTGTCTAGTAAATATACAAAGGATAGTGAAAGAGTGAGGTCGCAGATTACAAAATCTGTTGCTGATGCACGCCCACTGCGACTAAAAAGGATTAAGGAAAGCATTCCCACGCCCATAAACGCACACATTAAAAAGAATGGTTCCGAAGAAGCCTTGGCCTTGCTTATGGACTTACAACTTTCCAAAGAAAAATATGAGATACTACGGGCATCCTTGATGCGACACGGGGCTGACGTTTTACCAGGATACAAGCATATTACGCAAGCCAAAATAAATTCACGACCACTGCATACGGAGTTTACGGAAGTCTCTGTGAAAGCCAATCTGCAGGATCTCATGGGCCATACAGCAAAACGGTTGTTGGAGAGTCTTCCTGAAAATGAGGTGAAAATTCTTCCTGAGAAACTGACATTGATCAGCAAATGGGGCTGCGATGGATCATCCGGACAAAGCGTTTATAAGCAAAGGATATCTTCCGATGACGCTACAATATCGGAAAAATCTGATGTTTCCCTACATTGGTGCATTATTGCCGACCAATAATGTTTCAGTTTGCAAGGGAATCGGCAGAACTCATAAGGACCACGGTGAAGGACATTGAAGAACAAATAAGCAGGATTAAGCCTACAAAGCTGCAAATTGGAGAAGGAAAATATATTGAATGCAATTACGAGTTCCACCTGACCACAAATCGTAATATATTGAATGCAATTACGAGTTCCACCTGACCATGGTTGACGGAAAAGTCGTAAACGAACTGACAGGAACAACATTGTCATGCCCGATTTGCAAAAAGAGTCAGAAGAACTTTGGTAATTTAAACGATTCTACAAACGAGGAGAATTACGAATATGGAATGTCACCATTGCACGCAAGGATAAGGTGTATGGAGTTCTTGCTAAAACTGGCGTATACCCTACCACAAGAGGAGGAAAACTTCGATGAAAATACATCAATAAAGGATAAGGAAAAGATCAGAAAGAAGCAAATACAGGGTGCTTTTTTTAAACAAGTTGGACTAAAAGTAGACTGTCCCAAGCACGGATACGGTAACTCAAACGATGGAAACACTTCTAGGAGATTTTTTGAAAATGATGAGGCAGTAACTAGAATCACTGGAATTGACAATCAAATTGTGAAAAGATTGGGAACGATCTTGAATGTTTTAAACTGCAAAGAAAATGTCAATTCTACAAAATATGGAGAATATGCATCGAAAACTGCATCTCTTTTAGCAGAAATGTATCCACAGAAGAAGTTGACCCCGACCGTCCATAAAATATTGGCGCATGGCAAAGATATAATTGAGTACCAGTCTTTGCCAATTGGAGAGCTTTCTGAAGAAGCACAGGAGTCTTTTAACAAATTTTATAAAAAATATAGATTGCAGAACACATTCAAAGCATCAAGGGTAAGGCAAAATGAGGACCTCTTCAACATGTTTGCAGCATCTTCCGATCCACTTATTTCTTCCCTGCGGCATGTGAAGTCACGAATAGAGTTAGAAAATAATTATAGTTTAGAAATGATTAGTCTTTTAGATATACCTTCTCCTACGAATTGTGATGAATATTTTACAGAAAATTGAAAAAAATAAATTTAAAAAAGAAGTAATTTTTTTTAATTTGTTGGGTAATAATTTAAAACATAAAACCCTAAAGAAAACAAATAAAAACAATCTAAAAATGTAAAAATAATTTGTTTTAGTTACCATAAAATTGATTTTTCTACAAATTTTAACTTTGATAACCCATAAGTAGGCCCCTACAAAGCGTAGCACCCTTTCCAAACGCTCATTTCATAGGCTGAACAGTTATCTATCATATGCTGTTTAAACTGTTCAATTATCTTATTCGGTTCAAAAGATATGATTTTTGCAACGAAAAGACTCAAATGGCGCCACTGTGCGCCGGTCAAAAAATCACCCCCGTTTCGTTGAAAATTAATGAACGAATCGGTGGCGATTTTTCATGCACGTTACGTTTATAAATTGGTACCAAACGGTGTTTATTTTGCAACGTCTTTTTTCCCTCAGTGTATGTATAATATGCCTAAGCAATTCCGTTAAGTTTCGCACCCTGCTTAAGCAAATGGGAACTGAGGGAGAGCTGAGATAACTTAACGAAAAGTTCACTTAAGTACATTATAGTTTGGCACATACGATTTCATGCATTCGCACAGTTGCTTATGCATATTATAGTTGGGCCTTAAGCCAACACAAGAATGAAGTGGATCATTTTCTTCAAAATCAAAAAATAGATGTACTACTAGTCTCTGAGACACACTTTACTATAAGAAATTGGTGGCACAGAAATTATTATACATAAACACTGTCCTATGCCCGAATATAAGACAATCGACTTACAAGCAGCTACAAGACTGTTATATCTTCAATCTATTGTCCTCCAAGGTATAATATGGACAAAGAAGAATTTACGGACTTTTTCTTGACATTGGGGTCGAAGTTCATTGTGGCCGGGGCTATAACGCCAAACACAAATTTTGGGGCTCACGTCTTACTACACCAAGATACTAGATACTGTTTCTAGCGGTCAACCAACCTACTGGCCCTCAGATTTAAACAAAACACCCGATTTAATTGACTTAGCCGTTGTGAAAAATATAAGACGCGAAAACCTGTCTGTCTATTAGATCTTTCATCCGATCATTCTCCAACAATCCTTATTCCGTCTGAATTCAGACAAGAAAAAAAAAAAGAAAAAACTTGCAACTATTTTCAACAAGCGCACAAACTGGACGAAATACAAAAAATACATTAGCACTCATTTATATGGGAAATTTCATTACGATCGTCAGACAGATATTGAGTCAGCCGTAGAGTCAGCCACCAGTGGGATGAATTCCAAAAAAAAGGGAAATAATTCTGTCGTTTCTTAACCAGACAACCGATTGCGAAGAGGTATTAGAAAAGTAAAGTTTTGAGTTTGGGACCCCTGTGGTATACAGGGGCGGAGCTGCAGGGCCTCAAAGTTGGCAACCTCGGGTAAACAACATGTTTAAGCGCGTGTAACTTTGCACCTAACAGTTATCTTGTATGGTTACCGAGATATCTGCATTTGAAAATAGAATTTTTAATTTTTTCCCCGACCCTGTGCTATTTTTTTGTAAATATCGAATCAGAATGTGCACCGATTTTGTCTGCTTAAACACGTCTAAATTTGGATCGATATACCTAATAGGACAGAAGTGGACAGAAGTTATGGCCACTTGAAGTTATATTTTCCAAAAAATCGATTTTTTGTTATTTTTTTAGGTAAAAGGTATATGTCCTATTTTCGAGTTTCAACTTAAAGGAAACTTTCCAGAGAAAGGACGGGTCAAAAATATTCACGGATATTGTTACCAAGCTTCTCCAATTTACATCATTTGTGTAAAAAAATTTCAAAAGTGAGCCACATTTTCTCCACTCGCAAAGCTAGAATATTGAAACTTTTACTATTTTTATATGTGGTAATGTGTTGTAAGTTGTACTGCAAAGGGAATCTGAAACCCGGCTTTTAGTATAGTAGATATAGGGGAAAATCAAAAAATTCCATTTTTGGGGTTTCTCAAAATTATTTTGGGAATTGTGGAATTGACTTTTGGAAATATAATGATTCGCGAATTACATTCGATTTGTGATTTCAAGACGTACAAACTGCAAAATATTTATTGAAAATTTTTCTTTTTTAAAAATTTTATGTCGTTTTTACATTTCAGTCTGCACTTGAAATGTGATTTGTTCACCTTTTTCCTGACCCTGTCCTAGCATTTGCTTAAAATCAGTGCAGAATATAAACCAATTTTAATGGTATAACTTTTGTCTCAGCGGGTAAATCAAATTTGAGGCTGCAGGGCCTCAAAGTTGGCAACCTCGGGCAAACAAAATGTTTAAGCGCGTGTAACTTTGCACCTAACAGTTATATTGTATGGTTACCGAGATATCTGCATTTGAAAATAGAATTTTTAATTTTTTCCCCGACCCTGTGCTATTTTTTTGTAAATATCGAATCAGAATGTGCACCGATTTTGTCTGCTTAAACACGTCTAAATTTGGTTCGATATACCTAATAGGACAGAAGTTATGGCCATTTGAAGTTATATTTTCCAAAAAATCGATTTTTTGTTATTTTTTAGGTGAAGGTATATGTCCTATTTTCGAGTTTTCGAAGAAGTTAGTTAAAAAGGGTATAACATATTTACTATCAACTTAAAGGAAACTTTCCAGAGAAAGGACGGGTCAAAAATATTCACGGATATTGTTACCAAACTTCTCCAATTTACATCATTTGTGTAAAAAAATTTCAAAAGTGAGCCACATTTTCTCTACTCGCAAAGCTAGAATATTGAAACTTTTACTATTTTTATATGTGGTAATGTGTTGTAAGTTGTACTGCAAAGGGAATCCGAAACCCGGCTTTTAGTATAGTAGATATAGGGGAAAATCAAAAAATCCCATTTTTGGGGATTCTCAAAATTATTTTGGGAATTGTGGGATTGACTTTTGGAAATATAATGATTCGCGAATTACATTCGATTTGTGATATCAAGACCTACAAACTGCAAAATATTTATTGAAAATTTTTCTTTTTTAAAAATGTTATGCCGTTTTTACATTTCAGTCTGCATTTGAAATGTGATTTGTTCACCTTTTTCCTGACCCTGTCCTAGCATTTGCTTAAAATCAGTGCATAATATAAACCAATTTTAATGGTATAACTTCAAATGGCCATAACTTTTGTCTCAGAGGGTATATCAAATTGGTATATTTTTCCATCGAATAGTAAATTTTGTTGTCAATTCGAAAATATAATGAGAAAGGAATCAATTTACAACCGGCTGTAATATATGCCGATTCGTAGGAAAGGATTGAGAAAAACAAAAAACAAATTTTTTCAAAGGAAATTTTATAATTCCATAAAATCTTTAAAAAATAATAGATCTCAATTATTTTTGTTGTAATTTGTACGTCTTGACACCAGAAATGGAGGCTTATTATAATATTATTATATTTGTAAATGTAAATCCCAAAATTCCGAAAATAAATTCGAAAATCTCCCAAAAAATTGAATTTTTTGGTTTTTCCCCATAATCTGTTATACTAAAAGCCGGGCCCGAATTCCTTTTGCAGTTTATCGTATAACATATTACTACATATGAAAATGGTAAAGGTTTTCATATCCAAGCTTTGCGATTGTCGAGAATGTAGCCATGTTTTGAAATTTTCGTAAAAAATTGTGTAATTTGGAGGAGCGTGGCAACACTTTTAATACAAATGTTTAACTCGTTCTTTTCTCGAAAATTTTCTCCATGAAGTTGAGATGAATATAAATAAGTTATATTTTCTTTTTGCAAATTCCTCTATATCTCCAAAATACGACATATACCTTTCCGCAATAAAATACAAGAATTGCCTATATTTTGAAAATATAAATTGATATGGCAATAACATTTGTATAAGTGGGCACATTTGACTGAAATTTTTTACATTATATAGCAAATTTTGTGGTCAGTTTAGAGAAGTTGATGTGAGAGATATCGGTTTATATCCTGCACTGATATTAAGCAAATGCCAGGACAGGGTCAGGAAGAAGATGAAAAAATCACTTTTCAAATGCAGACAGAAATGTAAAAACGGCATACAATTTTTAAAAATGAAAATTTTTTAAAGAAATATTTTGTAGTTTGTAGGTCTTGATATCACAAATCGAATGTAATTCGCGAATCAGTATATTTCCAAAAGTCAATCCCACAATTCCAAAAATAATTTTGAAAATCCCCAAAAATTGTTTTTTTTTCCTCTACATCTACTATACCTGGTTTCAGATTCCCTTTGCAGTTTAACATACAACACCTTACCACATATAAAAATAGTAAATTTTTCAATATTCTAACTTTGCGATTGGAGAAAATGTGGCTTACTATTGAAATTTGTGTAAAAAATGGTGTAAATTGGAGAAGCTTGGTTCTTTCTTTGAGAACATTCTCTGGAAGATGATAGTAAATATGTTATACCTTATTTAACTAACTTCTTCTGAAACTAGGTGCAAAAATCCTTTTGTAGACCTCAGTTACTAGAATACACAAAAAAAAGATTTTATGAATCGGACGAAAAAGACGAAAGTTACACGCGCTTAAACATTGTGTTTACCCGAGGTTGCCAACTTTGAGGATCTGCAGCTCCGTCCTGTATTCCACTGGGGGCCAAAACTAAACTTCTATAATACCTCTTTTACAAACATGATAAGTTAGGTCGCAATCGGTTGTCTGGTTAAGAAACGACATAATTATTTCCCTTTTTTGAAATTCCTCCCACTGTGCAGCGCTGCATTAAAGTCAATGGAGAAATCTACTCTCAAGGACTACCTACGGAATTTGGAACCATCAAAAGGAAAATACTATAATCTCTGGAAAGCCACAAAAAATATGAGAAGACCAATTGCCACTTCGCCTAGAAAGTGGCTGCTGGACAAAGAATACGGAAGAGAAAGTTAATGCATTTGCATTAACTTATCTTATCTGGAAACAGTATTCACACCTAATGCTCTAAAGCTTGAAGACATTGAAGAATCTATAATTGATCTAAAATTGAAAAAATCGCACGGAGGAGATAGGATAAACGCAAAAAAAGAACTCCATCATTCAGCCATCAGAACAAAATTTTTTATCTTCGACGATCTGAAATATTAGTGATTCCAAAGCCTGGCAAAGACCCTACTCAAATAAAATCGGCCGATAAGCTTGTTATCAATCCTGTCAAAAACGTTTGAAAATAACTTATTAAAAAAAATAACATATCGTCAAACTGTGTGATTCCCGACCACCAATTTGGCATCAACAGGTACAACGTATAACTTCAATAAGAAAAGCCTACGAAATCAAACCGTACGGCAAGAAGGCCTAATGTTAAAAATACGCACAAACGTATGGCGAGTTACCTTTCAAATAGGTCGTCCAACGTAAAGTCATAAGGCACACTTTCCAGCACCAAACAATTTCCGCTGGCGTTCCACAAGGAAGCATCCTTGAGTATTGACCCAAGGATGCTTCCTAGGGTCAATACTCAAGAAGCATCCTTGTCGGAAACATATATACTCTGTAATATATGTTGCCGACATGCCCACTACTTCTTCAACCCACACGCGCAACTTTTGCGGATGATACAGCTATCGTCGGCATTGATAATGTTCCTAAAACTGCATCCAATCACGATTTTCTCCATCCCGACTACCGAGAAGGTTAAATCCATCGAAACAAAGCCGGCATCTAACCCTGCTGTGAACGTGACGGAAACCGACCTGTTTACTCCACCACCTCAACTTGAGTCGGAACCCGACTCCATGGCTAACAAGCCCTCCAACGCAGAACGTCTGATTCTGACGGGTCAAGGAGCTATAGACCCAGGCACTCCTGGTTATAACCCTTCGACGAACGGAAGGAAAATGTGGAGGCGGAAGAAGGCTCGCGACGCCTACCAAATCCTGCTCTTATGGAAATTCGAAGTAAAGAGCGAGGTCGACATAACGGTGAGAGAATGAGACTGATCAGATCCAACTGAAAAGCGATACTTCGCCATTAACGGCTTTATCCCGATATAGCGAATAAATCGTCGCCGCTACCTCTCACTACGCCGGTGGATGCTGCAACTCCTACGCCAATTATGGTGGCGGTGAACGCAGCTCCTACAATTGCGACAGAGAAGGAAAAGCGAGGTAATATGCCAAGCAGATCCTCTGAAGCAGGGTCGTTGCAAACCGAAGGTAGGATAATAAAGCCTACTTCAGAGGCAACGAAATCCACTGGAAAAAGGGATAGTTCTATTGGTAAGACACCATTGGTTACCCTTTATTCAGACGCGATACGAACTGTAGTAATGACTACCACTGTACCTTCAGAACAGAGTATGAAGCCGCCGAGCCGAGCCGCCGATTTTAGCCGCCGCCGACCTTTTTTCACCAGCCGAAGCCGCCGCCGATCTTTGCGGCTAATATCGGCTGAAACACAGCCGCTGTTTCATAGAAAAACTTTAAAATATGGATATATACAATTTACATTTTTGATAAGCAAACAACCATATAACAGATATATCGTCCCAAAATAGAAGAATAGTGTATACACATAAACACTATAATTTTGTTTTGCATTTTAATAATCTACGCAATTAGTTGTATATATATCTAGTAAAAATTTGGAGAAATTCTACTTCCACAAATTGGGTTATTTATTGGGTGTTTGAAATTGATTGTTCATTAATAAAATCCTACGATCCGATAAAGAGTTTCAATATCACAAAAACCTCAAATATGATATGATCTAACGACAAATAAATTATACCCTATTCATTTATTGGGGGGACGATATGGAAAGTGAATTTCGTTTTGATTCGTTTATTGTCACAAGAGGGAGCTTAACATGTATAAATGAGAATATTGATAGTAATAGAAAAATAATTATAAAAATTATTTTTTAAAGGAAATAATAACATTTTTATTTATTACTAGCTGACCCGGTGCGCTTCGATGCCCTCAAAGTGCGATTCAGTAAAATAGAACCATATGATATGTTGACACTATTGACATTACGGCAGTGTTTTCGGGTCCTCCATATTGCACTTAATTGCACAAATTTCGTGTAGTGCAATACCCGTCAAATCACCTTGGGAGGCTACGTCGCTCATTCTCTGTTGGGGCATATAGATTGCTGTGAAATACAGAGGTCGCGTAGTAACGCCCTCCAATCCGATATCTCCCAATTTTGTTGAGTCACGTGCTAACTTTGAAGGCACTTGAATACTAAACACACTTGGCCAAGCGTCAATCTAGATATAATGGTCTCCAGTTATTTCGTGTTCAGCAAGCGTGTCGCATGCACAGATACTTCCGCTGATCAGCTTTTTAATCAGATTCCGTAGAGTGCTATCAACAGCATCCACTATAAACTTCAAGACGATAAGTGCAACACCTCTCTATATTTCATTTTGAGTACTTTGTCCATCGACACTATTTTCATGCAAATTTTCAAAACTGTCCTGCAATGATATTGGAAATTGTTCAAATTCACATCTCGGCTTGTATGGGCGGCGCCACGCCCTTATCAATCTCTTTTGCAAAGATATCGCCGCAATAATATTTCAAATATTGCCTTCTACATTTTTTATTTATATGGGGGTGTCATGCCAACTGTCCATCACCCCTACTGGTACCAAGGCCAGACAGCCAAACTTCGAAACCATGGCTGATATAGTGATCGAAATGTTGAATTTTTAAATTTCAGGTTGTGTTGGAGTACCCAATATTTGTATTTGTAAATTTCAGGTTGTGTGGGCGGTGCCACACCCACTATAACTGTTACCCCAGTTTATCGTTCCATCACGCATACTGGTACAAATGTCACATATACCAAATTTGGAGACTCTTACCGCAATAATATTGCGTTTTTAAATGTCAGGTTGGCTGGGCAATTAGAATTGGGTCGTTCCGGAACGAACTCGTTCAATTGAACGATTCCCTTGAAGGAACGATTGGAACTGGTTCCTGCTATGTTGTTCTTTTAGTTCCATCGTTCACTTCGGATCTTTTGCTGTTATTCATTTTTCGTTCATTCGCTCTTTCATTTTACCATTCTTTTCTTTTGAGCAGCTGTTTAATTGTTGCCAAATTTACCGAACAATGATTTCACTAGTCCTTGGCAAAATTGCTTTTATCACGTTCATAAAAGAAGACTGAACGAGTAAACAAACAGCTGCTGTGATGTTTGACTGAATGAATGTCATTTGAACGAAGGAGCCAAAATGAACGATGGAACGAAAAGACTGAACGAGTTCCTTTACCGGAACAGAACGAAAAGGACCGGTCCGTTCAGTGAACGATAATGCCCAACACTATGGGCAATGTCACGCCAACTAACACTATCACCATAGTTGTCACGCCAACTAACACTATCACCATAGTTTTCACGCCCACTTTCACTGTTTTCCCGTTTTTACTCCTGTGACGCGTACTGGTATCAAGGTCACACATACTAAATGTCGAGAATTTTACTGCAATAGTACTCGAAATATTTCATATTCCAATTTTAGGTTGTGGGGGCGGTGCCACGCCCACTGTCACTATGACCCCAGTTTTCAGCTACATGACGCGTAATGGCACCATTTCGAGAATTTTGGTCCAATAGTATTCGAAATATTTCATATTTGAATTTTAGGTTGTATGGGCGGTGCCACGCCCACTGTCACTATCACACCGGTTTTTGGCTCCATGATATGTACGTCCACCAAGGTCACACATACCCAATTTCGAGAATTTTGCTCCAATAGTATTCGAAATATTTCTTATTTGAATATTAGGTGGTGGGGGCGTTGCCACGCCCACTTTCACTATCACCCCAGTTTTCAGCTACAAGACGCGTAATGGCACCAAAGTCACACATACCCAATTTCAAGAATTTTGCTCCAATAGTATTCGAAATATTTCATATTCGAATTTTAGGTTGTGTGGGCGGTGCCACGCCCACTGCCACTATAACACCGGTTTTTGGCTCCATGAGGTGTATTGGTACCAAGGTCACACATATCGAATTTCCAGTACTTTGAACCAATAGTACGCAAGATATTCCACTTTTAAATTTTACGTTGTATGGGCGGTGCCACGCCCCTTTGTCCAATCAAAACCGAATATAGCTACGAACCTTCCACACACCAAAAGATATTCTCATGCAAAAATTCAGCAAAATCTGTTCAGCCGTTTTCGA
Organism: Eudasyphora cyanicolor; assembly: GCA_963930755.1. Classification (NCBI taxonomy): domain Eukaryota; kingdom Metazoa; phylum Arthropoda; class Insecta; order Diptera; family Muscidae; genus Eudasyphora; species Eudasyphora cyanicolor. The sequence goes on from OZ005737.1 coordinate 106,877,344, forward strand.
GTCCATCGCGTACCAACGAACACCATTTCATTTTTATATATATAGATTAGATTACGTACACATAGAGAAACAAATATTTGGGAAAAAAACAATGGAGTATTACAGAATTTTAATACTGCATATAAATTAATACCTTAATTGTAAAGAATGCTAAGTCGACTTGGTACGTTATACTGGAGATTGCATTTCTAAATTCAAAATTGTCTTCAGTCATATCCATCAATTCTATGAAGATAAACTCAAAACAAATTACAAGGTAATTCTACACAAATTTAAAATTTCACTAAAACGAAGATTCGCCTCTCCTGAAAACAATAAGAAATAATAAGAAAAAGTAAACATTGGAATTAATTAAAAACTATCCAGATAAACTTCATAAGAATGTATTTAAACAATCTACTTGAATTCGAAAGAAACAAAACTCTTTTAACGAAAATAAAAAAAAACATTTCGATCGTAAAGTACTCGATATCGAATGCCGTGATTTGGCCCCAGTTTCGGCTTACCATACCTTGAAACTCGAGTATATCATAGAGCCGCCTAGCGTCAATTTTATGAATTATAATTGTATGGAAATCGATCATTTTTATACCCGCCACCATAGCAGGGGGTGTACTAGCTTTGTCATTCTGTTTGCAACACCTTGAAATATGATATGCGACCCTATAAAGTATATACATTCTTGATCGTCGTGAAATTCTAACACGATTTAGCCATGTCCGCCTATCTGTTGAAATTACGCTACAGTCCGTAATAATAGAGCTAGGTTAATCAAATTTGGTATAAATTCTTCTTATAGTTGCAGGTCGTTTGGGCTTGCAAATGGGCCATACTAGTCAATGTTTTGATATAGCTCCCCTATAGAGGTCGCTCCAAATTATGGTTTTTGAGCCATAGATACCGCATTTGTAAAGCAATTTAGCTGAAACTTTGCAGTTTGTATTCTATTTTGACAAAAATTCATCACAACAAAAATTTTACATTCATATTTCATATTTTGTTATAGTCACCCTATAGAGGCCGCTCCAAAATATACGTACTTAGGCCATAAATACCACATTTTCTAAGCATTTTAACTAAACCTTGCAGTTTTTGTAATACTTTGGCAAGAATTCATCACAGTAACATTTTTTTAAATCGGTTCATATGTTGTTATAGTTCTCCTATAGATGTCGCTCCCAAAAAGGCTTGCTTAAGCTATAAACACCACATATTTAAAGCAATTTTGCTGAAACTTTTCAGTTTGTATTCTACCTTTATTTAGACAAGAATTCATGTCAATGCAATTTATACAAATCAGCTTATATTTTGTTGTAGTCCCCGTGTAGAGGTAGCCCTCAAATATGCTAATTTAAGCCATAAATACCATTTTTTAGATTCAGAGTTTGGCTAAAGAGGCCTAAAATTTGGCTAAAAACCGTGGCGTTCGTTTTTTCAATAAATAGTTTAAACAAAAAGGTCGTTTCATGACTTGCTCCATATCCAAAAATCTTTCAGTAATAGAATTGCATGCAATTCATGCTGGAGGGTATATAAGATTCGGCATGGCCGAACATAACATTACAATTAACTTAAAAACATCCATTATTTATGAATATATACCAGAGCTTAACTTTTCAACTATTATTTTATTACAGAGCCGCCGTATGTCAATTTTATGTCGGCTAAGCCATCAAGCCGCCGCCGCCGATCTATAATTTTCAATGGCAGCCGCCGCCGCCAATTTTGCCTCGGCTTCATTCCCTGCTTCAGAACTATCCAAAACCAATACAACTAAGACGATGAAACCAAGCAATACGCGAGGTACGCCGTTAGAAGGAAAAAGGATGCAGCCTGAAGCGGAATCTTCATCACGGATTCCGGCATCCAAAACAACCATATATGAGGTGATGATACCAAGCAAAACGCAGGTACACCCTCAGATACACCTGGGGCCAATATTTCAACACGGACTCTGGCAGCAACTTAACGGAAAGTGAATGAGGAAAAGAAATCTGGTAAGGCGCCAGAAGGATCCTCAGGATCGATTAAAATGCAGACTAGTTCTACAAATATGTCTCAGCAGTTAAATCCGGAACTGGTAAATACTTGTTGCCTCTATTCGACGGCTCAACAGGCTGGGGCCCCATGAAATCTGCAGCTGTAAAGCGGAAGAAAGTCTTGAGAAAACATCCCTCCTTGCATATCCTGGAAAAAGGTCACAAAATGCATGGTGGACTAAAGACCTTCGTAAGTCAAGGCAGACTACCAGGAAATTGTTGAACAGAGCCAATACAACCAAAGCAAGTACTAATTGGGTTCGCTACAAGGAAGTTTCCAACATGTACAAGAGCAATATCAAACAGGAGAAACGAGTCTACTGACTCAATTTCTGTGAAAGCACAGAAGGTGTAAACGACCTGATGTTTTAACCTGGTCCGGGATACATGTCCTAATAACGGTACAGGTTAGGTTAGGGTGGCAGTCGTTTTTTTGTTTGTCAGCTCACATAGACCAGTTTAAGTCCCTAGTATTACCACGGGCTGAAAAGCGCCTCATCGAAACCAACCAAATGTATCGATTGTACGAATGTCGGTACCGGAAAGATATATTAGACTGTCTAGAAAGGCCGACCCTAGTATGTCCAGTCGTAGTTTACTCAAAGCGGGACAGTCGCATAGCAAGAGTTCAATGCTCTCCACATCTTCCTCATCTCCACAGCTTCTGCAGAAGACATTGGAGTCAATACTTAATCTTCTGGCGTGTTCGCTAATGTAGTGTGCGCACTTAAAAGGTTAATGGTAGGAAAATAATAATAATAATATAAGTGAATAAATATAAGAAGAGGGAAGAAGAAGCATCCAAAATAGAAACAGCTGTTATGCTATAAAAATGCATTATTGATGGCAGGCTAAAACAGGAACAAAAAAGAAAATTAGGAAAGCGAAGGTTTGGACGGTGGAAAATGGGAAAATTTCGGCCCTTTTTTCCTGCTGAACTGAAGAAGGCGGTCAAGTGGCTCTCCAACGATTCTCACACTGCAGATTGCCAACAAAAGTTTAAGACGCCGATAGTTTTTATTAACATTAATATCTTTATTAAATAAATCAAATGAAATAAAACAAAATAAGTAAACAAATTAAGCACATACATATTTTTCACATCACAATACAATACCACGAAAGAGCCACCGCTGACCAGTCCAACGTTGGAGGCGCAGATTTGCATCGCCAAGCCTGGGATGCCTGGTATTCCAAAAGTGTCCACAACAAACGTACGGTGACTTCGGACAACCAGACGGACAGGACTAAATAAAGAAACAAATACAAATAAAAAGTGATTAGTGCCGGGGATATCGGGCAAAATCGTGTACTCACGCATAAGAAAACCCTTTTGTGCAGTGAACAGTTGCGCGAGTAGGTTTCGCGGTGTGAGCTCAGGCCTAGGGACATTCTACTTTTGTTAGGGGGACGTTTGACCATTTTAACACGGTTTCGTCAGTGCTAGATAGGAGAAATAAACGGCAAAAATAAAGGTATTATTATACTTACCAAGAACTCGGACGAAGCCGGGCGACACACTTCGAAGAATACTTCGCCATCGTCATATTCGACAGCTGCCGTCAGTCCTCAGCTCCAGCTTATCCTCCGTAAAAGAAGAGAAATATATATATCGGGTGATCCAAGTAAAGATACTTTTTTTAAAAGCCTTTTTTGATAGATCACGTTTGAGTTGTGTCATGCTGTCATGTTATTTTTGTTAAGTATTTTCGAAAAAGGTCCAATGACCCCGCCGGACCATAAACCGCACCAAACAGTCACACGTTGAGGATGGAGAGGCTTCTCAACAATAACTCTTGGGTTTTCCGAGCCCCAGATGAGACAATTTTGCTTGTTGACGTAGCCACCGAGGTGGAAATGGGCCTCATCAGTCAAGATGATTTTGTATCGTTCGTATCTTTTTTTGTTCGATCGTTTTGTATCGTTCGATGATCATGTATCCTTCCATTTTTAGTAATGGCGTAATTTCTACTTGTCAAATAATAAAAGCTTCAAAAGTGACAGCTACCGAAATACCGGGTGATTCAAAGTAACACATCTTGTTGGAAAACCCTATACATATACATTTTTATATTCTTAGCTCTTAAGGAACATTAAAAATCCGTAAAATAATGAAAATTATTTTGGTCACTGCTACACTGACCACAGTCAGAGAATTCAAAATTAGTTTTTGCGCATGTATTTTTCGTTTATAGTACTTCATATATATAAAGTTTTAACTTTGTATCCTATAAGAGGCTTCAGAAAGAATAAAACAAACCTCCAGCTTTTTATAGCGCTATAACTGACCACATATAAAACACCAAACTAGTGATGCCAGTATCAGGCAGCTAGACAGGGAAATTACCCAGTTGGTCAACGAATACCGGCGTGAGAAATGGGTAAACCACCTGAACACGTGCAATCTCAGCACAGGAGCACATAAGCTGTGGTCAACCATAAGGTCTCACTCCAACCCGCCCATGAGTGATGACAGGGTTGCGATACGGTTTGGAGATAAAACCGTATCTGACTCCAAGAGGTGTGCGAGCCACTTTGGCCGGCTATTCATTGAACACCCCGAGTGAGACAGGGCTAGAAGTCTCTACCTTTTTTTCGACTTTCGCCTCTACCTTTGTTGTGCCCGAGATATGGAAGACGGGGAAAACTCAGGTCTGGGAGAATCTTATCGGCCGATCTCCCTGTTGTCTGCAGTGGCGAAGACACTTGAGGCTTTACTCCTCCCAAGCCTGACTCAGCATCTACAGATTGCAGACCACGGTTTTCGCAAGCTACATAGCACAACAACAGCATTAACAGTCATAACCACACATATTAGCCACGACCTTAACCAAGCCCGACCATGTGAACGAACGGTCCTAATGGCTCTTGACCTGTCCAAGGCCTTTCACACGGTCAACCACACCACTCTCTTCCGAGAGATAATAGCCTCCAGCCTCCCTAATGCCCAGAAGAGATGGTGTTTAATGTTCAACGACATTAAACTCATCAATTTATTTACATTATAATTAAGTTTAAAATATCTATAAAAAATTGCATAGAACGACCCATATCACTTTGTACATACATAAGTACCTAAAAGAATTAACTGACCTTCAATTTGCATTCTTTCATTTGCATGATTCTCTGCTTCGCTCAGAGCAGAGAAGCATGCAAACCATAATACCTTCGATGAAGGAGAAAATGCTATAACAACAACAACACTCTCGTTTGCCTATGATCATCGCATAGGCAACGGAGTGTGTGTTGTTATTGTTGACATTTCGTTTCTAAAGGTATGTTTAGACGATTGCCTGATCGGACAACATTGTCCGAAAAATGGCGGAAAAATGCAACCCTGTGAACGTACAACCGTGTGAACAAACAATTTTTGTCTCGCAACGTTGACAGAAAAGTCATTGTGAGATAATTTGCAGATTTGTTGATGTGCGAAGTTTATGCATGTGACAACGGCGCCATTGCCAGAAAAACTTTTTATTGGCAGCACTGTCTATAAAATATTTTAATTGGCAATCCTGCATATAAATATTAACAAAATATATGAAATTTGAAGGTTTTCTTGCAATCGTCTGAACAGTCAATTAACATTTGCCTAACAACCTGTCAATTTCCGTACATTTGCAACAATTTAACAGGGTTGATAACGTTTGCCGATCTGGCAATCGTCTGTACACACCTTAAGTCTGGATTTCTGCTTCGTCATAGAGAAGCAGAGCCAGAACTTTTCAGTCTTTTTTGAAACAGTAACAAACCGGTCACTTTATAACAAACAAATATTGTACATTTTCATAAAATAAATAATTATACAAATAAATCAATATGAAATAAAATGTAATTAAACATAAATTTAAAACAACAGAAACATACAATAAAAAGCAGGAATTTGAAATAAAAAAATACAAATTAAAACTAACTCTTTTTTATCAATAACAAAGGAAAAAAGGGGTAATAAAGTTAGACTTAAGAAATAAAAGAAAAATATTACGAAATTAAAAAAAAACAAACCTAAAAACCCCCACCCCTACCTAAACAGATGGGTTATAAATTATTTGTGTGGACGGCAGTCATTGGTGGAGTTTCGAAACCACAAGTCCCGGGGCCGTAGAATACATATCTCTCAATACTTGCCAGCATCTTCACAGAGAGAAACCTGAGGATATCACCATCCAAATCCTCTGCGACCATTTTCACCACCTGGACTAAAGAAGTTAGCCTACAGTTGGATATACACGTCGATGATGTCAGAATTCCGACGATAAATCAACCCAAAATCATCGGGGTAACATTCGACAGCCTCCTCATGTCCGCGTCGCACACCATTGCAATCTGCAACAAGTTGCGAAGTAGAAACAAGGTCCTCAAGACACTGATCGGCAGTACTTGGGCAACATATAAAGAAACCTTATTGTCTACTTACAAAACAGTTGGACGGTCAGTGGTAAATTACGCGGCGCCAAAATGCAGCCTTCAGAACAGTGACGGGTTGCGTTAAGATGACCTCAGCGGAACTCCTGCACGAGGAATCAAAGATCCTCATGGTTAAGGAACACTGCTCTCTCCTAACCAAGCAGTTCCTCCTGGGATGCCATCGGATGGGACATCCGAGTCAACATCTCAATAGAACTACGCGAAACACGTACATAGTTCTAGCCCAACTACGCTTTGGATGGTCAAGAGTTAACAGCACTATCCAAAATACATGCACGGCATGTGGAACAGGTCCACACGATGTAGCCCACCTGTTTCAATGCCCAGCACACCCGACACAACTTCAACCAAGATCCATCCAGTAGAAGTTGCCCGATTCTTAGGCCTTAACACCGCCGTGTCGGAAGAGCAGAACGACGGTGAAAACTGAAGACGAAGAAGCATGACACTAATGTTGCAGGTAACGCTGTACAATAACAACACTCCTGTCTAGTCTTTTATAACATAGTGTATTTTATTTGAAATTGATGTACGCTTACCTGTTGCGTATTGATTAACAGGGATGCCAACTTAGTGCTTTTCGCACCAGATTTAGTGCTTTTCAGACCACCCAATACGCGAAAAGTGTTCAGTTAGTGCCAAAAAAAAGCACTAACTGTACGCTTTTAAATTTTTTCAAATCGTTAGTCTGCATTTACATGATACTTTTTTTTAAGTATTAAGCATACTTATCGGCGTTTTGTGGGCGAGAGAGGCAGTCGGAAACGAGGGGAAAAAAAGTATGCCGTACTCGTACTTATCGTACTCATCGTTTTGTGTTTTTCGTTCTCACTTGGAAACAACAACAATTCACACAGGCAAAGCCGAAACAAAACAAATGAAAATAAGTTAAGCATTGAAAAAAAAGTACGCGTGTGAACGTAAATACTTTTTCAAAAGAGAATAAGCCGATAAGTTACTTAAAAAAAAGTACCATGTAAATGGGGACTTAGTGCTTTTGGCGCTTTTTGTACATTTGTCAGATCACATCTGATAACATAAAGAAATTAGACTATTTTGCTTCACCATATGTATGTACATCCCGATTTGGCATCTGCGCGGCATAGACGCCACAATTTGTATCAAATCATTACTAAATTAAGTATAGGAAAGTAGTTTGAGCGTATAATAAACTCTGGCAAACAGTGTTACCGTTGTGCGACTAAAGTTTTGCCCCTTTTTTTCAACCGTGATACTTTTGCGCCCCTTTTCTTTTGGGATACTAAATGTGCCACTTTTCACAATTTTGGTGCCACTTTTATACACTTCTGCCACTTTTGTAAAAAATTATATTTTTGCACTATTTAAACAGCATTTTACGTACTAATGTACGTAAATAACGTATGCAGACAATAAATTGCCAAAAAGTAATGATAAATAAAAAAATAAATGTAAAATATATGATATTTCATATATTTACTTAGATAGTATACATCACAAAATGTTTTGTGTAGCTTTTTTAAATTTGTTTTAGAGTAAAACACAGGTACTAGTATCGGAATATATTGCATAACCCGATCACGACCATTCCGATATAGGGACATATCGCAGATGCCGTTCGGAAATTCGTAGTTAAAAGCAGAAACTGTGCGAATAATTTATTTTTAAATTTATAAAATTATATATATCAGGTCCACATGAAAATTGCAGCAATTCAACAATAAAAATATGGATTTGGATTTCATTATAATAAGCTCTGTGACAAGGCCCATAATATGTAATGTCATGCACACATATAGTTTTTTTTATAAATTTCTTTACTAATTTGATTTTATAGTACTTTGCCTTATATAAGAACCTTAAAAAGCATGCCACTTTATTTTATGAACGTGTGTCCCGTTTTTCGGAAAAATCCCCTTTTTGTGCCCCTTTCTGAAATTTTCCAACGGTAACACTGCTGGCAAATTGTACGACATTTTTTGCAGGTTTAAATATTCTGAGTCTTAGAGTCATAGAATACCAATTTCTCATCAGATCTACATTAATTTTAGTATATAGCGGTTCCTTCAATTAGGAATGAACATTGCCAAATTTAAAGAAAATTGGTTCGGATTTGGATATGGACTCCGCAACACTTACATACCGATGTTGAATGTAGGCGCTTTAAAATCGACATTGTCAACAGATCTCTATAATTTTTAACAGATATCAGATTCTTGAAATAAATAGGAACGTTGTCAAATTTGACGAAAATAGGTTCAGCTTCAGATACGAGTATGTCCCCTGTATGTATCTATATCCTGATTTTGAATGTAAGCCCCATAAACTAAAATTTTTTTGGACATATTATTTTCGCTAGGAAAACAAAACTGATAACTGATTTTCGAAACATATTTTTTTAATTCTGCTCAGATGGGGTCATGTAGGGTATATGTAGTCGTCTCCGCCTGACTAAAGCAATGCTTTAGTTTAGTGCTTTTGACGCCATTTTGTTCGGAATTTACGCGCTTTTACGCTTTCTAAATTATTCATTACGCTTTTGCTTTGGGAAAAGTTGGCATCACTGCTGATTAATTGATGACGTGGTTATTTTTGTGCCACATCCCTTTGCATTTCATTATGAAATCGTATATCCTCCAAGGCAACCATAAACAATATCGCCTTTTCGGGAAATATTAAACTGATTTCTTTCTTAAGGAATTTGTCGCGATCGAAAATAACCGCATCATATGTCGATTGAAATTGGAACAAATAACAGAATAACCCATTCAATATTTTCTTTAGCCGCCAACTCAATATCTTTGACTTTCCCATAGGCACTTCTATAACTTCCTCAGGCATTTGGCACAACCTTGCGGAATTATTGATAACGTATATCATCTCAGCGCTGCCATTGGTGGCGAACAGAGAATACATGTATTCCTGCACCACAATTAATGTCCAGCACAATTTTCCATTGGAAACAAATGCCGATTGTAGAGAATAGCCTCCTTGAATTTTTGCACGCGAGTTTTATCTTCAGGTTTTGAAGGATCATCTCGACGTGACATTGTAAGAGCAGTCGATGATGTCCCTGGAATCGTTTTACTCATCAAAATCATCTGCATTCTCTTCTTGAATGTGGTCTCTTCTTTGTAGGATGTGGCCTCTTCGCCAAAAAGTTTTCTTTCTCCGCCAGCGGAATGCCTTTGCAACGCAAAATTATTAACATAACGAAAATTTCAATTGTTTTCGTCGTAAAATATTTTACTTTTGATGCTACTAAGTCCGTATTCACACTTGCAATTTTTCCCCGCTGAATTGCAGTGCTTGTGGGAGAGGGACGCAGTCTGTAATGGGGGAGAAAAAAGTCTTCCGTACTTGAAATTTTTTTGCAATGCGTTTTGTGATTTCTTTCGCTGTGAAGTGGTGATTTTTTTTGACATTTCCGCCTTCCTTTGTTTTTAATATTCGTAGTTTTGTGCTCGGTTCAACATATGTAAATTTGTGCGACATACATTTTAATGAAATTTAAAAATTTTAATGAACGACGAAAATAAAATTGTCGAAACATAATACGTTGTCTGAACGCAAATGCAACTTCAAAAGAGAATTGCATAAAAAACTTGCAAGTGTGAATCTGAACTAACATAGCCGACATCGGCGCACGACGTCTGTCAAAGAGTGAAAGCTAGTGAAAGCGTATTACATGCGCCAATATTTTTTATTATGCGAAATAAATATTTAATTAGATTTTGAAATCTGCACAAATATGAATCATCTTATCAAATTATCACTAGCACATTTTGATGAACAATATTGGTTTCAGTGGTAAGGAATACAAATTAACCGCCGCTTCTTTTCTCCGTGAAGTCCTGCTTCACAAGAAGCAATTTTTTCCAATCAAGTGCCAAAGTTTGTAGGATAGAGAGCTCTTTCCGCCTGCCTCTCTCTTCTACAAACTTTGACACTTGCTTGGAAAAAAATGTCTCGTATGAAGCAGGACTAATAAGGCATGGTCCCGATACACACGAAGCAATTTGCAAGGCTATTCGGTGTTTTTAGGAGATAAAGGCAGCAAAGTGCGAATTAAAAACACAAAACGGATTGCCAGTACCAGTGATGGTATTGGAAAATTTTCTAATTGTACCATAATGATCAAGAAATTGTACCAACTGTACAACGATTGTACCAAATTACCCAAAGTGAAAATTTTTTTCTTGTTTTTCGATTTTTATACCATCCGCCATAGGATGGGGATATTCATTTTGTCACTCCGTTTGTAACACCTCGAAATATTGATGAGAGACCCCATAAAATATACATATATGCTTATACATACGAGTACATATTCTTAATAGTCGTAAAATCCTAAGACGATTTAGCCATGTCCGTCCGTCTGTTGTATAGATATATAGAAGACTGAAATTTGGCGCAGATACTTCTTATAGCTTGGGATTGAATATGGGCAATATCGATCCATTTTTTAATATAGCCCCCATATATAACGGGTGATCCAAGTATAGATACTTTTTTCAATAGCCTTTTTTTTGACAGATCACGTGTGAGTCGTGTCATGTGATGTTATTTTTGTTAAGTGTTGTTTGGCATTTCATCAGGGAAAGACTTACGCAACACCATAACCCATCTTGAGACCCAGCATTCATTATTGGATAATATTCGACCGAATAGACCACGTCCAGCACGCAGTGAAGAAAATGTTGCGGCTGTAGCTGAGAGTGTACACGAAGACCGTGGAAAGTCGATTCGGCGCCGTTCGCAGCAATTCGGACTGACGCATGGAACGACGTCAAAACGGAAGCACAATGAGCACCGGATAGCGCTCAGAGTTTTGACGAAGTTGGAGGCTGTTGAGGTTTCGGCTCTTACGAAAAACAAAAAGAGTCACTTACCTGGGCTAAAGGCGTCATAGACGCTTTTAGAGCCAATCAGCCGGCTGAAAGAGCCACAAATTCAGCTGTGTTAACGGCTAATAAAGTCAAAAGAATCAGATCACCTGATGAACCCCTGCCTTCGAAAAAGGCAAGAGGCCCTAATGTCACCATCAACAGGACACTCGCCAAGCCCTTCAATGAAGTGGCGAAGGAGAGTCTAGTGATGGCTGTTATAGACAGAAGTAGTGAGGATGGATCCATCCTCAAGGACAAATGGAGCCATGTGCAATTCGCCATTGTGGCTCATTACCTCGATGTCCGAAGAGAAATGCCGGGCAAACCACCAATCTGCAACGATGCAGGATGGCATCAGGGAGAGTAAAGCTCTTATATTTCGGTGATGCTAGATCAGTAGATCTGTATAAGGCTGCTCTGAGTCGAGCGGGTGAGGTGTGGCCGGGTGCCCAGTTGGATGTTGTCGAAAAAACAACATCCCTAGTCACCCTAGAGCCATCACCTGGGTTACAGAAGAGCCCTCCAACCCGGCTGATATATTAGAGATAATAAAAGATTCCAATCCAGGTCTGCCGACCCATAATTGGAGAATTAGCAAGGTGGGTGAGGCGGATGGTAAAAAGCGACAGGTCAATTTGATCCTTAAGGCTGAATCCACCTCCCATATACAAAGTGCAAGTGCAACCCTGCAATATGGTTTCGAGACTATAGTCTTGAAGGTATACAAGCAGGATATAGCTCCCACTGCGGAAGGCGAGTCGTCGACCGTGGTTGATACAAGGCTTTCTGGTGACTCTAACTCTAACAGAAGATCTGTAACGTAATTCTCTCCGGACTCTTTGACGCATCTGGCGGGGACATGCTCCCCGATGATACGGACGAAGAGTTCGATAACACCCTTGTCGGGGTGGATGTCAATCTGTCGATTACCAATGATGGTAAGAATTCTACAGATTAACCTCCATTACGCTAAAGCAGCCTCAGCGGCTCTATTGCTGAGGCTGTCCACAGGTGCAGTAGTCATCGTCCTGATCCAGGAGCCCTATGTAGTAGGAGGACGGGTGTGCGGTATAAAGACACCAAACTTTAAACTGCTAGACGTAACGTTTGCTACTGACCGGGTGTCAGACAAAATTATTGGGTGGAATGTACTGGACTACCAATCATTCTCAGATCACCATAATATAGAGTTCAAACTCGCCGAAAAAGCGCCTAAACCTGCTGCCCACAGAAATGTGAGGAAGACAAAGTGGCACCTGTATGAGAAGAATTTTAAAAAGGTCCTCAACTCTAAACTTCTTTATGAACCGAATGACAAAGCCGGTCTGGATAATCTGGTCGAGCATATCACCACATCATTCAATAGTTCCCTTGAAGAAGCCTGTCCAAAAACAAGGTACAAGGGTAAAACTAAACCTCAATGGTGGACTTCTGAGCTAACGGCAAGGAAAAAGACCTGCAACAAGCTATTCAACAAGGCGAAATCTACTGGAGCCTCTAATGATTGGGATGCATATAAAGGGCAACTCAAGATCTATAAGAAGGAGCTTAGGAAGGCGCAAAGACGCTCTTGGTATTCCTTCTATGGCGAAGTGGAAAAGGTCTCCGACACCGCAAGGCTGAGGAAGCTACTATCCACATCTCCTTGTACAGTCGGGTATTTGCAGGATGAGGCAAACAACTAGACGCGTAGTGCACTGCTCGACACACATTTCCCGGGGAACTCATCAACAGACCCCGAGGATCAACAGGACCAACAATAAGCTGGGCTATAAACAGCTTTGAGCCCTTCAAATCACCTAGACCAGACGACATCACTCCAGCAGAAATGCAAAAAAGGTTAAAGTACATTATCCCCTGGCTGCAGAAAATTTATGTAGGTTGTATTAGGCTTTCATACATCCCGAATCGATGGAGGGATACCAAAGTGGTATTCATACCAAAGCGGGGAAGATATCGCACACCACGCCAAAAGTCTTCAGACCAATTAGCCTATCCTCTTTCCTATTGAAGAGTCTGGAAAGACTTTTAGATTATTTCATTAGGCAAAACCTGGATACAAAACTCCTGTTGGGGAACCAACATGCTTACAATAAGGGAAAGTCTACTGAATCAGCCCTGCACGAACTTGTGAGCACTATCGTCCCTACATTTCAAAGAATTCACCATGGTGGCGTTTCTTGACATAGAAGGGGCTTTTAACAACATACACCCAGATGCGGTAATCGCGGCATTGTCACATCTAAAGGTGAACTCTAGCTTGATTAGGCTAATTCAAAGACTACTCAACAGAAGACGCATAACAGCATGCCTTGGTCCACTACTCTAACAAGGTTTGTACACAGAGGGACCCCACAAGGAGGAGTACTGTCTCCACTAATTTGGAACCTAGCGGTGAATGAAATCCTGCTAGATCTAGAACGTTGGGGCTGCAAGGTCGTGGCATATGCGGACGACCTGGCAATCGCAGTGAGTGGTAAATTCGAAAACATCCTCCGAGATATCCTACAGGTGGCTCTGAACAAGTTGGCTAGCCAAACAAGACAGAATTGGTTCTCTTTACTAGGATGAATAATGTACCTCATGTGGACCCTCCTCCTCGGATAAATGGAACAGATCTAGTCTTTTCTAAAAGTGCAAAATTTGTAGGAATAATTTTGGATAGGAAACTGTCATTCAGACTAAACGTACTGGAACGTGTAAAGAAGGCCAACATCGCCTATATTCCTGCAGGAAGGCTGTAGAGTCGCGGTGCGGCCTCTCTCCCAAAATTGTCCATTGGACAGTAGTTCGTCCAATACTGTTATACGGCATTGATGTATGGTGGACGGCAACTGACAAACTAACCATCACAAACCTGCTATCAAGGGTTCAGAGAACTGCCTGTCTGTGCATAAGCGGAGTGTAAGGACTACAGCGACTGAGTCTCTACAAGCCCTTCTCCATATACTGCCGATTAATGTTGTGGCGAGAGAAGTTGCAACCAAAGCGGTAATAAGATTAAACTGCCTATCAATGTGGAGGTACAAGAACTACGGTCACATGAGGATATCAAAGTGTAGTGCTATGGTAACCGACCGAGTGGACTATATATCAACGGAGATGAACTACATCACTATGATACCAGCCAGGGATGAATGGGATGACAGAAAATAGAAACCATCTCCACTTCTATACGGATGGTTCGAAGCTTGATGAAAAGGTTGGCTTCGGAGTACACTGTGAAGAACTTAATTTGGATATAGCTCACAGACTATCGGATACCTGCAGTGTCTATCAAGCCGAAATAATGGCAATATGGGAAGTCGCCAAGTGGCTGAGTCGGAACATAGTAACCAACACTGGCGTTGTCATTTACTCGGACAGTCAGGCTGCCATCAATTCTCTGGAGGCCACATCCCTAAATTCACAAATAGACCTCGACTGCCGCAGATCTCTTAACGAGATGGCTGAGCAGTTTAGTATACACCTCATATGGGTGCCTGGGCATAGGGATATCCCGGGGAACTGCAAAGCCGATGAACTTGCTAGGAAAGGGACGACATTACAAATCCTCGAAGAATTTGCATATATTTGTGTGCCACTATCCACGTGCAAGCTTTGGCTTAGGCAAGAGACAATCAGGCAGTCCAACGAAAGATGGACACAAATCGGCAGCTGTAGGGTAGCTAGACAAATCTGGCCAAGGTATGACCTGAGAAGGTCAAAATATCTCCTCGCACTAGAAAGGAAAAATTGTCTACCTTAGTATCAGTTCTGACGGGACACTGCCTGATCGGCGAACACGCCAAAAGATTGGGTATTAACTCCAATGACTTCTGCAGAAGAAGTGGAGAGCATTGAGCACTTGCTATGCGACTGTACCGCTTTGACGGTACCGCTGGACCTACTGGGGTCGGTTGGTTTCGATGAAGGGCATTTTAGCCCATGGTACCACTAGGGACCTAAACTGGTCTATGTGAGCTGAAGAAATAAAAAAGAAAACGGCTGCCACCCTAACCTAAACCTAATGGAACGACTTGGCGCATTTTACGTCGAGATTTTAAATTGAAAGCATACAGAATACAGCTTGTGCAAGAACTGAAGCCGTCGATCTTCCCAAGCGACATCGCTTCGCTCAATGGGCTTTTGGAAAGTTCCAAGAAGATCCGACGTTTTCGAGCCAAATTTTGTGCAGCGATGAGGCCCATTTCTGGCTCAATGGGTATGTAAACAAGCAAAATTGCCGCATTTGGGACGAAGAGCAGATTCAAGAGCTGCCACTTCATCCAGAAAAAAACAACGGTTTTGTGTGGTTTGTGGGCAAGTGGAATCATCGGTCCATATTTCTTCAAAAATGATGCCGGTGAGAACGTAACCATCAATGGCGACCGTTATCGTGCCATGATAACCGACTATTTGATGCCTGAAATTGAAGCTCGTTATCTCGGCGACATTTGGTTTCAACAAGACGGTGCCAATTCCCACACATCGCATCAATCGATGGATTTATTGAGAGAACACTTCGGTGAGCAGATAATTTCACGTTTTGGGCCGGTCGATTGGCCACCAAGATCGTGTGATATCACACGGGGATATGTAAAGTCTAAAGTTTATGCGGACAAACCCGCTTCGTTTCAGGCCTTGGAGCAAAACATCACGCGTGTCATTCGCCAGTTACAAGTCGAAATGCTCGAACGAGTCATCGAAAATTGGACTCAATGGATGGACCATCTGAGACGTAGCCGCGGCCAACATTTGATAGACATAATCTTCAAAAAATAAATGCCAAAGAAAGTTCTTTGAAATGATAATAAACTGTGTTTTTTTCTTTAAAAAATTAGGGAACCTCGAAATGGATCACGCTATATATTAGAAAACACAAATTAAATGAAATGAAAAAGATTTTTTGCTCTAAAATTATCAAATTGAATAGGAAGTAAATTTAGAAACAAAAAAAACAAACAGACGAAGTTTAACTGTTTAGCTTTTGGTCATTTTTTCCCAAACAATTATAAATTTTGGGTTTTTTTATATATTTTTTTGTGATTAATTTTAAAACAAAATTGTGAAAGAAAGAATTTCTGAATTGTAATAAAAATGTACGTTTTTTATAATATAATCGCCATGGAATCTTGAATCAACTGAACATTTAGCGGTTGAAATGTCGCTCGCAATAAAATTACATATTGAACGATCTTTAAAACGAAAACTCTAAAAATGTTTTTAATGGGCTAAGCAACTTAGTCCGTGGTAGCGGAAGTGGGAGAAACACGTAAGTAGGGTTAGAGAATCTGGGATACTGGGATGGTGAGTTCGAATCGAGTTCTAGAGGGTGGGTCTAGTCCTGGCAATGGAAAGTAGCATTACACCGATCAGGCAGTGTCCCGTCAGAACTGGTACTAACATAGACAACTTTTCCTCTCTAGTGCGAGGAGATATTTGACTTTCTCAGGCCATATCTTGGCCATATTTGTCTAGCTACCCTACAGATGCCGATTTCTGTCCATCCTCCGTTGGACTGCCTGATTGCCTAAGCCACAGGGTTACCATAAACCTTTTTCGAAAAGGAGGACATTTGTGATATACACAAAGAGCCCATGGTACCTTCGGAACACATTTTTTTTAAAAAAAAATTAACAGTGATTGAAAAAAAAAATACTTTTTGTTATGATCAACAATTCGATTTTTTAAAAAAGGGTCATCGTCCTAAAGGGGTGCATGTAGTATATATTGCGAATTTTAACAATAAATTTTGCAAATTTGGCAAAAGGGATTCTTTGGATGAAAATAAAATAAAACACTGCATTCGTAATAAAACATACACACATACTCGTATTAATTTAAAAGTATGTGATAATATTCACCAGTGAGATAAATTTAATAATTCTGTATACGTGTTTTAGCTGTGGAATATAGATAACTGCTTTGATGACAAATCCTTATAAAATTCTACAGAGGAGTACTGCCCTCCTAAGAAAGAAATGTACATTTTAGTAGTTTTGAGATATTTAGCTTCTACGTTTTTTTTTAAATTTCGTGGCTTTTAGGTTTAGGTTAGGAATCTAAATTGGTCTATTTGAGCTGGAAAAACCGGCTTGTGCTGGTATAGCGAAAAAAACTAATGAATATTCAGTAGTTGAAAGTATACTTCAGCATGAGGTTCATTAAACTGCAAGTTCATCGGCTTTGCAGTTCCCCGGAATATTAAACTGCTCAGCCATCTTGTTAAGAGATCTGTACGAACGAATATGAAGTTCAACGAATAGTATTTCAAAGAGTGAGGATTTCGGACCGATTGTCCCGAATTTATTGTAATTGTCACAATTAAAAAATTAATATTTATCGATTATTGCAAAAAAAGTTCAAACTATGTTCGCGGAAAACTGTTTTTTCGTGTGTGACAGTTCATTCCTATTCGTTCGTAACTGATAGATATTGACTGATAGATTCTCTCGTTAAGAGATCTGCGGCAGTCGAGGGCTGTTTGTGAATTTAGGGATGTGGCCTCCAGAGAATTGATGGCAGCCTGACTGTCCTAGAAAATCACATCAAAAATAATAAAGAATAAGATATGTCATCCCCGAGCGAGTAAGTTGTCTGTTACGAACGAATAGGAATTTCAACGAATAGGATTTCAAAGAGTGAGGATTTCGGACCGATTGTCCCGAATTTTTTGTATTTGTCACAATTAAAAAATTAATATTTATTGATTAGTGCAAAAAAAGTTCATACTATGTTCGCGGAACACTGTTATTTCGCGTGTGACAGTTCATCCTATTCGTTCGTAACTGATGGATTTTGACGTTTCGTCCGGACGGAACATCTGTGTAATTGAAGGTCTGTGAATCACTTCGACAGTGTTGGTTACTATGTAGCGACGCAGCCACTTGGCGACTTCCCATATTGCCATTATTTCGGCTTGGTAGATACTGCAGGTATCTTGTAGTCTGTGAGCTATATCCAAACCAAGTTCTTCGCAGAGTACTCCGAAGCCAAACTCAAGCTTCGAACCATCCGCTTACGCACAGGCCGGGAGTTCTCTGAACCATTGATAGTAGGTTGGTGATGGTTAGTTTGCAGTTGCCGTCCTCTATACTACACTGCCGTACAACAGTATTGGACGAACTACTGCTATATATATACAATGGACGATTTTAGGAGGGAGCCACCGCCCCCCTCCCGCGATCCTACAGCCTTACTGCAGGAATATAAGGCAACGTTGGCCTTCTTTACACGTTATTGCCAAAAATGTCGCACTTTAAGAAAGACTAGATATGTTCCATTTACCCGAAGAGGAGGGTCCACATGTGGGACGTTATTCATCCAAGTAAAGAGAACCAATTCGGTCCTGTTTGGGTTAACGCCCAAACCGCTATATCTGGCCCATCTAGCCAACTTGTTCAGGATTTCTCTGAGGACGTTTTCAGATTCGTCACTCACTGCGATTGCGACGTCGCACAGTGGGCTAAAATGGAAAATAAATGGACATAATTCTGCCATTTAAAAACCACTTATCGTATGGCGATGAAATTTTAGGTGTGTATACAGGAGGTGTTAGAGAGTTTAAGTTCGGAATTTGGGCCCCCTATCTCATACAGGGGCGGAGCTACAGGGCCCTAAAATTGACCACCTCGGGTATACAAAATTTTCATCGGCTTCTAACTTTTGAATGGAGTGTCCGGTTTTTAGTTCAACATTTTACAGGTTGAAGATATCTTGAATAGTTTCCGAGATATGTGGATTTTAAATTTGAATTTTTCATTTTTTCGCTGACTTTGCCTTGGAGTTTAGCCAATATCTCAGTCAAAAGTTTACCGATTTTCTTCGCGTGTTTTTATATGGATTGCCAATAAAATTTACAATATCATGAAAAAAAGAGTCGATAAGATATGTGAAGAAATAAGAAAGTTATGGCCCTATAAAGTCAAATTTTTGAAAAATGTCATTTTTGGAGAGTCCAATTCGTATTTAGGTCTTGTAGAAAAAGTTTGTTACACAAAGTATATCAAATTTATACTCATTTTAAAGGAGTTGTTTCGCAGAATCTGTTAGAGGAAATCCGAAGTCAAAATTTTAATTGGTGTGGTTGCCACCCTTCTCCGATCTGGACCTTTTTTTTTCCATAAATTTCAAAAGTTTGATCGATTTTCTCCAATCGCAAAGCTAAATTGTTAAATTTTTCTTTTTATTTCTTTGTATTAGGGTATAGCAAAATCGACTGCAAAGGGAATCCCGAGCGCGGCTTTTCATATCGAAGATAGAGGACTAAAAGTAAAAAATCCCATTTTTGGATGTATTTTTTGGGAATTGAGGGATTTTCCATTAAAAATGTCCACATGTTGCGTTTGATTATTATTTTTAATATCAAAATAAAGAACTTTAAAAAAAATTCATCGAAATATATACATTTTTAAGAATTTTATGCCGTATTTGCGTTTCTATCTATATGCAAAATATTTTTTTTAATTATACCATACACCACACTGTGGTACAGGGTATTAAAACTTTGTGCATTTGTTTGTAACACAAGGAGCCGAAATAGACCCATCGTTTATTATACCGATCGACTCAGAATCATTTTCTGAGTTGATTTAGCTATGTCCGTCTGTCCGTCTGTCTGTCCTTCTGTCTGTGCATATATTCTTGTAATCAAAGTACAGGTCGCAATTATGGTCCGATCTCGACGAAACTTTACAAATATTTTTTTTTGGCCCAAGGACGATCCCTATTGAATTTGGTTAAAATCGGTTCAGATTTAGATATAGCACCCATATATATGTTAGCCCCGATTTGACATGTCAGCGCTGTAAAAACATTATTTTATATTCGATCAGTATGAAATTCGGCAGAAAGAGGTTTCTTTTTATATGAATGCACACTGTTAAATTCGGAGAAAATCGGTTCAGATTTAGATATAGCCCCCATATACCTTCGTATATGTTAACCCCGATTTGATATGAAGCGCTGTAAAAAGTGTATTTTATATCCGATCAGTATGAAATTCGGCAGAAAGAGGTTTCCTTTTATATGAAAGAAAGAGTTTTCTTATTACTAGAAGGAATGCTGCCAAATTCGGAGAAAATCGGTTCAGATTTAGATATAGCCCCCATATATATGTAACCCCCGATTTGACATGTAAGCGCTGTGGAGACTGTATTTTTATCCGATCAGTACGAAATTCGACAGAAAGAGGTATTTTTACATGAATGAGTATTCAGGGAAAATCGGTTCAGATTTATATATAACCTACATATATATGTTCCTCCTGATTTGGTTTCAAAGCGCTATAGAAGTTGTACTTTACTTCCGATAATTAAAATTTTCCAGAAAGATGTCTCAATTTAGGAACGAATATTGCTTAATTTAGCGATTATCGTTTCAGAATTAGATAATATGTTCCTACCCATTTACCAATTATTACAAATTATTATCGCAATGACCCTTATCGCATTGTTAGGGAGAGGTAGGGAATTATATAGTCGGCCCGCTCGACTTTCTGCCTTTCCTTACTGGTTATACCTGTCAATGATTAAGGGCTTCCTAGAAATAGTGCCTCAAAACAATATTTTCTAAAAGGTAAATCTTACTAAATTTTATTATTGTTTGATAAAAACATGTGATCTACAAGAAATCAGTGCATATTGACTGATATAATAACTAATAAGTACAAGAAAGTAGGGAAAAGTTAAAAATAAGAAAAGTTAATTAAATTTTGCATATAGACAGAAACGTAAATACGGCATAAAATTCTTAAAAATGTATATATTTCGATGATTTTTTTTTAAAGTTCTTTATTTTGATATTAGAAATAATAATCAAACGCAACATGTGGAAATTTCTAATGGAAAATCCCTCAATTCCCAAAAAATACATCAAAAATCCCCAAAAATGGGATTTTTTACTTTTAGTCGTATATCTTCGATATGAAAAGCCGCGCTCGGGATACGCTTTGCAGTTGATTTTGTTACACCCTAATACAAGTAAATAAAAAGAAAAATTTAACAATTTAGCTTTGCGATTGGAGAAAATCGATCAAACTTTTGAAATTTATGTAAAAAAAAGGTCCAAATCGGAGAAGGGTGGCAACCACACCAATTAAAATTTTGACTTCGGATTTTCTCTCACAGATTCTGTGAAACATCTCCTTTAAAATGAGTATAAATTTGATATACTTTGTGTAACAAACTTTTTCTACAAGACCTAAATACGAATTGGACTTTTTTCGCCAAAAAATATCCAAAAATGACATTTTTTCAAAAATTTTACTTTATAGGGCCATAACTTTCTTATTTCTTCACATATCTTATCGATTCTTTTTTTCGTGATATTGTAAATTTTATTGGCAATCCATAAAAAACGAAATCGGTAAACTTTTGAATGAGATATTGGCTAAACTCCAAGGCAAAGTCGGCGAAAAAATGAAAAATTCAAATTTAAAATCCACATATCTCGGAAACTATTCAAGATATCTTCAACCTATAAAATGTTTATTGTAGGTCTGGTTTAGGAGTATCCGTCACTAGGAGTATCCGTCACCAAACTTAAACTCCCTAACACCTCTTGTATACACACCTAAAATTTCATCGCCATACGATAAGTGGTTTTGAAATGGCAGAATTATGTCCATTTTTATTCCCGATTAGCCCACTGTGCGTCGCACGATGGGAAAATATGATGAAATATACGCGCATAGGACTTTGAAAACAGTTTTTAAAAATCAGTTTTTTGGGAATGATGTTTTATTGTGGATAACATTTAATGAAAATACCTTCAATTTTATGAAAATAACTCTGGGCGATTCCGAGTTATGACCTTTTAAATGTTGTCATTTTTACTAATAAATGCAAATAAAATTGCGATGATAAAATGTATATACTAAAATGCTTGTAAAATTCTCGTTTCTCGGTGAAATGCGACCGGACTTGTAACATATAATAAGGCTATATTCATCTAAATTTTTGTGTATAAAACGTATTAGCGTATTTAAATGAAGAGATATTTCAAAAAAATCTATGAACCGATTTTCCCGAAACATATGGACCTATTTTCTTGATTCAAAGAAATAACTTTTACGAAATTTCGCCAAAATCGGATAATAAATAAGACCTGTACAAGTCCGGTTGCATGTTTGTAGAGTTCTACGATCAAAATTATCGATCTAGTTAATATTATTATCATTATATGTGTAATTTTTATAGTTTACTTCTTCTACAAAAACTATAAAAATATAGTTAAACGCTTCTGCAGTTTATGTGTATTAGGGTGGACCGATTATTTTTTTGTTTTTAATTTAACATTTCTCTTATTAACAGTCGATGACCCATTGTGTAATTAATTGCATTAGTGCAAAACTTCAGCTTTCAAAAATATTGCAGACTGCAATTTTACCCTATTTATGTTGTTTTGGTTCCAATTTCAAAAACATTGCCCGGTTTTGTAGACTTTTAACGCAATTTTCACAAAAATATGTTTGAACTTCAATGGTCTATATATTTAAAACGCTGCAACACACAATTAAGTAACTCAAATAGATTTTGAACTAAATGTTGTTAGCTTTTTCGCTTTTGTAGCCTCACTGTACGATACATAGTAAAAGTAAAATAAAATCTGGGTACACCAATTCCTTCTCCAAACAATTCTCTTGAAGATTGTCCAAACCGTAGGACTCTATCTCTAACGGTATAGTCATGAGATAGAAAATAATGCTATGCGCGCGTATTTACCCCTTTTTTCCCATTGTGCGTCGTCCGCATATGCTATGACCTTGAAGCCACAACGTTTTAGATCGAGAAGGATTTCATTCACCGCTAGGTTCCAAATTAGTGGACATTACTCCTGCTTACAAACCTTGTTAGAGTTGTGGACCCAAGACATGCTGTTATACGTCTTCTGTTGAGCAGGCTTGGAATTAGTCAAGGTAGAGTTCACCTTTAAATGTGACCGTGCCGCAATTACAAAATCTGAGTGAAACTTGTTAAAAGCCCTATGTCAAAACATGCCACCATGGTGAATTCCTTGAAATGTAGGAACGATTCGATAGTGCTCATAAGTTCGTGCAGGGCTGATTCTGTTAACTTTCCCTTGTTGTAAGCATGTTGGTTCCCCGACAGGAGTTTTGTATCCAGGTTTTCCCTACAGGAAGGAGGATAGGCTAATTGGTCTGAAGTCTTTTGGCATAGTGTGTGATATCTTCCCCGCTTTGGGTATGAATACCACTTTGGTATCGCTCCATCGATTCGGGATGTATGAAAGCCTGATACAGCCTACATAAATTTCTCCAGCCAGGGGATAATGTACATTGACATTTTCTGCATTTCTGCTGAGTGATGCCGTCTGGTCCAGGTGACTTATTTTGGATCTCTCAACAAGCTTCCGACGCTCGCAGTCCACTCGCACTCTTGCTTCTTGTTGGCCCTGCTGATCTTCCTGTTCTGTTGGTGAGTACCCCGGGAAAATGTGTGTCAAGCAGTACATTAAGCGACTGCTCGCTGTTTTTTGTCCAGTTATTTGAAGCTGATAGAATCTTCCTCAGCCTTGCGGCGTCCACCATTGAAGTTCACATTCCTGTGGACTTCAGGTTTAGGCGCTTTTTCAACGAGTTTGAACTCTATATAATGGTAATCTGAGAATTAGTGGTCGTCCAGTACATTCCACCCATTAATTTTGCCTGACAGCCGGTCAGTATCAAACGTCACGTCGACTACTTCTTATCTGCCTTTAATTGTAAAAG
The DNA here is from genome assembly GCA_963930755.1 of Eudasyphora cyanicolor. Lineage (NCBI taxonomy): Eukaryota > Metazoa > Arthropoda > Insecta > Diptera > Muscidae > Eudasyphora > Eudasyphora cyanicolor. The sequence continues at coordinate 106,901,391 of OZ005737.1, forward strand.
TCGGTTTATTGCCTATGTTACATATAGTTAGGTTGGTAGTAAGAATAAAGTCAAGAAGCGGGTCACTCTATTGTTTTTATCCGTATGATGAACGTTCGTGTCCGCGCCAATAATCAGCTTGAGCTCGTCAGACGTTGCTTCTTCTGCTACTTGCCTGAAGAGAGCTGTCGGTACTACAGCTTCATAAGGCAAGTTACTGGATGTTATGTATTGAAATGGCATCTTCTTATGTTATCTTAGAGTTGTGTAGTCTGGTAACCCTATGAATATGACACATGTATTATTCCCTGCAATTCGTAGTATTGAATAGAGATTATTGGAAATAAAAGACTTATTAATTAATAGAACACGGATTGTTGTTTCAATACATAAAAGTGGTGTCAGAAGTGGGATACAAAAAATGCCGCTGGGTCCAATTACCGAAATATTTACAAATGCGTTAAGGCAGTCTGCCACAGAAACTGCTCAGGTAGCGGCAAGTATTTCACGACAAGACACAACAGTGCAAACAGCAACACCACCACTCTCGATATCGGCTTACAAGTCAAGTGATGCTACGTCCGTCGAAGATTACTTTACTCTTGCGAGTGGGCATTCAAGTTGAGTCGAATCCCCGAAACTGAACACAAAGACTACATTCTAGTACATATGGGTTCGGAGCTCAACAATGCACTGAATACGCTGATAAGCCCGAAGGTGCCAGGAAGCATGCCATTCGTTGAAATCAGGACAGCGTTGGTGAACCATTTCGATAAAATGAGGAATCAGTATGCTGAAAGCATAAAGTTTCTGCAGGTCGTTCAGGAGAAAGATAAAGCATTGTCCAGCATTGTGCTGCGTCTTAGAAAGGCAGCCACACATTGCAAGTACGGGGAGTTCTTGAACAGAATGCTGACCGAACAACTTCTTTTTGGCCTGGGATCGCGTAGTACTTGTGATCAAATAATTGCGAAAAAGCCGGAAGATTTTAACGCCGCCTACGAAATAGCTCAAGGGCTGGAGGCATCACATATGTCTTCCATGGAGATGAAGAGCCTACGTTTAAAGTGGGCTACGGCGCGACAAAATATAGGAATACACCGAAACACAATACTACACCTGCATCCCACAGGGGAAACGGAAAAGAGTTGACCAGCATCCCACAGGGGAAACGGAAAAGATACCGATACTGACCGGTCCAATTGTTTCGGTTGTGGTGGAAATCATGCCAGAACCGTTTGTAAGTTTCGTAATGTCAGATGCTACCTATGTGGTAAAACCGGTCCAAATCCCATCTCCAAATTGAAGAGGGGTTGGCACATGCCCTGACATTGAATACGCCCACCCATGGTTTGATTCGACCCACCCGTGCTGATATATCATAATATACCAGCAATATGGCAGCGGACGATGGAATCGGTTTTGCAAGACATTCCGAACGTATGCAATTTTTTTTGATGACATATTGATTTATGCAAGTAGTTTTGATAATTTGTTATCGCGATTGAGAACGACACTTACGCGTTTAAGAGATAAAGGGCTTAAGCTAAATCGTTCAAAATGTGTATTTGCTGCAAGAGCAGTGGAATTTCTTGGTCATAAGCTTGATAATGACGGAATCCATAAATCCGATAGGCACGTGGAAGCCGTAAGAGATGCCCCTAAACCAGCAAGCCATGATGAATTACAACTGTTTTTGGGAAAAGCCACCTACTATGGGTCGTTCATACCCGATCTGTCCACGCGTAGTAGACCACTTCATGATATGCTGTTGAGGAAACCATTTCAATGGACAAAAGAGGGCGATCAAGCGTACAGGGACATTTAAAATGCACTCATTTCACCACAAGTAGAAATGCCATACAAACCGGAATTACCACTGCTAATTGCTACGGATGCCAGCAAGACTGGCGTACTTTAACGGTTACTGAACGTAAATACCCACAGATTGATTAGGAGGCTCTTGCTATCGTATGGGCCGTACAGAAATTCTTTCTCTACCTGTATGCTCGTCATTTCACCTTTATTATGGACCACAAGCCACTTACTCAAATTTTGGATCCATATAAGTCTCTTCCTGTCTTGTGTATTAGCCGTATGGCTAACTGTGCTGATTTCCTAGCAAATTTTGATTTCGATGTTATGTTTAAAACTACAAAGGCTAACGCTAATGCGGATTATTGCTCTAGGGCTATCAACGAGAACATGGTCAGACAGATAATGGAAGATGAGGAATATGATGATTTTGATTCATTCGTGATACGACAAATTGATCAACAGCCAACGAATGCGGACAAAGTGGCTTCGGAGACACGTAAGGACGAAAGGTTGGCGAACATTGTTAGAATTCTGGAGAGCGGTAAATCCCTCCGCGCATACGGGTATATATCTCCGGAGATAAATTACAATATTGCTGGTGGCTTTCTGACTTTGGAACATAGGGTGGTTATACCGGACAAGCTTCGCTCAAAGATTCTTCGGGATTTACATTCGGGCCATTTGGGCATTGTCAAAATGAAGGGTATCGCAAGATCCTTTGTATATTGGCCAGGCATTGACAAGGATATTGAGGCGGTAGCGAAAGGGTGTAATGAGTGTGCTAAATTTGCCAACGACCCACCGAAGTTCAAAGAGCACCATTGGAATTATCCAAGGGGCCCATGGGAGCGCATTAATGTGGACTATGCGGGACCATTTTTAGGTACGATGCTTCTTATAATCACCGAAGCGTACAGTAAATGGATTGATGTGAAAATTACTTCTACGAGTACTTCGGCCGCTACGATGAATATATTGGATGAACTTGTTGCTAGCTACGGGGTGCCAACTACGGTGGTTTCGGATAATGGTACATGCTTCGCATCAGCCGAATTCAAGGAGTTTCTCACCAATGTGGGTGTCAGATACCACAAATTTACAGCACCATACCACCCATCCACTGCAGGTATCTGGTAGTCTGGGAGCTATTGTTGCCTTTATCATCGTTCTCTCAACCATGCTTTCTCGTGACTCCGTATTGCTGTTGTGTATGTGTGATAAAATTGTGCTAGTGAATAATGTTAAGAAAGAAAAACCAAATAAACTATTACAACGAAATTTAAAAGAAAAAAACGTTCGCAGTGTTTCTCTCTTTTTCTCTTGCCCTAAAATATAAATATTTTGTAACAACACTGGACCACACTGAGTGTGTACCTCGGCTTCAATGCGGAAAACGTGTCGTTACAACTTATTGAGACGACCACCATTGCGGTCGTTGTTTGCCCCTTGACTTCTGTTTGGGACATTTGGCTTGAAACGAGTAGGTAAGAGTTGTTGTGACTCGTTCCACCGTTTCTTCTATATCTCGGATAGTTAGCATTTTCATTTCAGGACTTTTTGGAAGAGACCTGTTGAATATGTGCCTAAATTTTTTTCAATTAGCCTTCCTAATATTGGGTGGGAAGACGGTATCAGGAGGCTTCGCATTCAAGCAGAAGCTAATATATCTATGGTCGGAAAAGCTATGAGTGTCCAAATATATCCATTCAGAAATCCTTCCACTTAAATTCTCGGAGACAAAAGTGACATCGAGCACCTCCTGTCTGTCTGTAAGGTAGATTAAAGGTAATTCGCCCCTGTCGTTGATGTCAGTACTATCCCACATATGATGGTGTGCATTAACATTACTACACAAAATTAGGTCCTTGTTCTTCTCGTTTGCCGCTCCTACCAGTGATTTCAATACACAGGGTGGCGTCATATGTGTCATATAAATGGAGGCCAACCAAACATGAGAGTTTTCTAACTCGAGGCTGGCTGATACTATGTCTTCAGTACTAAAAGAAAGAAGAAGGTATATATTAAGGTCGTTCTTGGCAAGTATACAGGCTCTAGGTCTTCCATTACCTGTGGTGAAGCAGCTTAAACCCTGACGTCCTGAGCCCACAAACCATATCTCCATTCAACCATTATTTTCTGGATTAGGACCAAGTCAACCCCTCCTTTCATCAGGAGGTCTTTTAAGGTAGCTGATGCTTCCTTAGAGTGGTGGAGGTTTATCTGTAGGAACCGTATTTGCCTCGTCGTCTGAGTCCGCTAGACGCTCATCCTTACCGGATCCTTCCCCACAGGATTCTTCCGACTGATACTTGCGAAGAGGGAGGTTCTTCATTAGATACTACACCAGTGTTAACTGGAGGAGTATTTTTCGAATTTCCTCCCTCATTGCTCTTTTAAACTTTAAGTCGGATTTTGCTGAATCCATATGGACTCGGCATTTAGTATAAATTCTGCGTGCCTCCAATCGACCGACCTTCCAGTTACCAGTTGGAAGCTCCTGATTGCAAAACTTCAGCATCTTAGTCACGGATTCCACATCAGCTGGTATAGCCGGAATCCATGCATGCGCCCTGGACCGAGACGGAATGTCATCCCTGTTGACAACATCCAGCGTCGCATCCGGCCAGATTTCGCCAATTTTCTTCGAAGCGCAGCGATGGCACTCATCAGAGCGCATATTACTAAATCGTATTAGTTTTATACGGCCCTGATACCATCAAGAACATCGAAGAAAACAGAGCACAGTGCGTACTCTATCTCACTCCACCTGCTTTTGAGGATGTTGCCGTCTTCCTCTCCCCTGTTGATGACCGCCAGTATCAAGCTGTCCTTAGGAACGTCAGCGAAGGACCGTCTTCTATAAACTTCCTCTTTGAAGGACGGGTAAACATACCATAGTAAACCGAAGTGCCAGGTAATGCTGCCGCCTCAGAAGAGTTATTTGGATCACTTGGCTTGTTTCCAAGCCATGGTTTAGGTTGTCGTGTATTTGTCGTTGTCGTCGTATTTGTTGTAGTTGTATCGTTATCAGTTCTTGTATTCGTATCGGCTGGTTGTTGTATTGTGTACGTTTTTGTTGGTTTAAAGGGTATATAGGTCCCACTAGTGTGGGGTAGGGCAGGTCCATTTCGTCATAGCCCCCAAACAACATGACAAGGACTGAGTCATTGCTGATGCGTCCAGGTATCAGCAAAGGCAGCCGTCAAAACACAGTCTATGGTAACCCCTCACTGCGAACCGAAAAGTCCGATGGAGGTGGTACGCATAACACTCCGGACTTAGGGGAGTTTGTTTTAAGTATAACCACTACTGTAGGAGAGAAACATGTCCACCACAGCATAGCCCCCGGTACTGGGGCAAGGACTGGGTGGCATAACACCAATTACTTTCTGAGGCGCCCAGGTATCAGAAAGGCTCGTAAAAATACAGTCGATTACCTCTGACTGCAAATCGTGCAGAAGAACTTCTCAAGGAGGGGTACTGTCATCCCTCCTGTGGCCTCGTGATACTAAATGGAATACTCTAATCATTCGAGGAAGAGAGAGTGAAAGTTGTCGACTACGCCGATGATGTTGTCATTATGGTTGGATGCAAATTTCTCAGCCATCTTATTCAGGGTGCTCTTAGGAAGCTATCTAGATGGTCAACGGCAAATGGGCTGGGCGTCAATCCCATGAAGACCGAGCTAGTACTATTCACCAGACAAAATAAGATACCACCTTTCACTAAAACTATTCTGGACGGAGTAGAGCTGAAACTGTCCTCTGAGGCTAAATACCTTGGTGTCATACTTGACCGGAAATATAGATGGAGAATAAACATAGAGGAAAGAGTCAAAAAGAGATTGAACGCACTATACTCGTGCAGAAACTCCATAGGTAAGAGCTGGGGGCTCAAACAAGTACTATCCATTGGATGTATACATCTATAGTGCGTCCTATACAAACCTATGGTTCAGTGGTATGGTGGAAGTCAAATATCAGCTTAAGAAGCTAGAGAAAGAAAGCGGCATCATTATTTATATCCGGTGCGAGAAAGAGCACAACGCAGGCGGCCCTCAACATGGTAATGAACCTACAACCTGTAGCTCATTATGTTAAGTACAGTGCCACAAAGTGCGACTCTAAGAAGCTCGTGTGTGGCGTAACACGAATTGGGGCCACTTGACCATTCTGGCATCAAGAATGTCTGATCTATGGGTTCTGGCAGGACCGACAGACTATTTGTCTCCATTTCAGAAATTTTCCTCAAATCTCAACATCGACTTCGATATAAATCTGTTCGACTCCGATATAAATTGTGCAAAATATATCATTTATGTGTCCCAGCTACTAGGAAAAGAAAACGTGTATGTTACTTCACCTCGTAGCGGCAATGTATATGAAACTAAGAATCTGTCATACACCGAAGTGTTTTATGGAAAGGTGGTTGGGTTGCTCGATCTAGAGAAAAAGAATTACTACACTTACCAGCTTAAGAGCTCGAAAGGTCTTGTGGTAGTAATTAAGGGTATTGATAGTTCAGTTTCAACAGCTGAAATAATCGATGAATTTGCTAAAGAGGATTACGAAGTTAAATCCATAATAAACATTATAAATAAAATGAAAATTTCTCAGCCCATGTTTAAAGTTAAACAAACATTTGATTCTTCGCGAATAAAGAAAAATGGCGCACCTCATCCTATTTACGACTTGAGATATTTGTGCAACCGTAGACTTCGAGTCGAGGAACCTTTACAACGAGCCCATCTTCCCCAATGTACAAATTGTCAAGAATTTGGACACACCAAGGAATACTGTAAATTACCCGCCGTTTGTGTCAGATGTGGCGAAGTACACAAGTCCGTTGACTGTCCCCATCCAAGAACAGATACTGGCGTAAAAAATGTAGCAGCTGCGGTGAAAACCAAAAAACTACAGGGGTTGTCCTTTCTATAAGCACATGAAAACATCAAAGAACGTTAATAAAACTACAATATATGCAAGCTTATTCCATCGCCTTTCTCAGGCCGTACCGTATCTCCTACGGAGAATGCTAGCTCTAGCGACCCAAACATGCACCGAATCCCAAAGAACACAATTAATCCAAATATGTCATACGTCCGTATGACAAGAAATGGTAATTCCAAGAACAGATACTGGCGAATTAATGCTTTACTTCCTCAATTTCCCCTCCAAAATTCAATAGAAACTATGAATTCATTCATGTTGAATATGCAAAGCATGATGCAAGAAATGATGAGAAATTAAAGTATGCTTATACATTTCGTGTTAAATCAAAAATAAATCCACTGAGAATTTGTTATTGGAATGCAAACGGCCTGAGCCAACATAGAAATGGGGTAGATTTTTTCTCCGAAACCACTGTATAGATAGTTTATTAGTCTCTGAGACACATTTTTCAACAAGAAATTATTTTAGAATACGTGGTTATTCCACATACGATAGACCGAGCTAGTACTATTCACCAGACAAAATAAGATACCACCTTTCACCAAAACTATTCTGGACGGAGTAGAGCTGAAACTGTCCTCTGAGGCTAAATACCTTGGTGTCATACTTGACCGGAAATATAGATGGAGAATAAACATAGAGGAAAGAGTCAAAAAGAGATTGAACGCACTATACTCGTGCAGAAACTCCATAGGTAAGAGCTGGGGGCTCAAACAAGTACTATCCATTGGATGTATACATCTATAGTGCGTCCTATACAAACCTATGGTTCAGTGGTATGGTGGAAGTCAAATATCAGCTTAAGAAGCTAGAGAAAGAAAGCGGCATCATTATTTATATCCGGTGCGAGAAAGAGCACAACGCAGGCGGCCCTCAACATGGTAATGAACCTACAACCTGTAGCTCATTATGTTAAGTACAGTGCCACAAAGTGCGACTCTAAGAAGCTCGTGTGTGGCGTAACACGAATTGGGGCCACTTGACCATTCTGGCATCAAGAATGTCTGATCTATGGGTTCTGGCAGGACCGACAGACTATTTGTCTCCATTTCAGAAATTTTCCTCAAATCTCAACATCGACTTCGATATAAATCTGTTCGACTCCGATATAAATTGTGCAAAATATATCATTTATGTGTCCCAGCTACTAGGAAAAGAAAACGTGTATGTTACTTCACCTCGTAGCGGCAATGTATATGAAACTAAGAATCTGTCATACACCGAAGTGTTTTATAGAAAGGTGGTTGGGTTGCTCGATCTAGAGAAAAAGAATTACTACACTTACCAGCTTAAGAGCTCGAAAGGTCTTGTGGTAGTAATTAAGGGTATTGATAGTTCAGTTTCAACAGCTGAAATAATCGATGAATTTGCTAAAGAGGATTACGAAGTTAAATCCATAATAAACATTATAAATAAAATGAAAATTTCTCAGCCCATGTTTAAAGTTAAACAAACATTTGATTCTTCGCGAATAAAGAAAAATGGCGCACCTCATCCTATTTACGACTTGAGATATTTGTGCAACCGTAGACTTCGAGTCGAGGAACCTTTACAACGAGCCCATCTTCCCCAATGTACAAATTGTCAAGAATTTGGACACACCAAGGAATACTGTAAATTACCCGCCGTTTGTGTCAGATGTGGCGAAGTACACAAGTCCGTTGACTGTCCCCATCCAAGAACAGATACTGGCGTAAAAAATGTAGCAGCTGCGGTGAGAACCAGAAAACTACAGGGGTTGTCCTTTCTATAAGCACATGAAAACATCAAAGAACGTTAATAAAACTACAATATATGCAAGCTTATTCCATCGCCTTTCTCAGGCCGTACCGTATCTCCTACGGAGAATGCTAGCTCTAGCGACCCAAACATGCACCGAATCCCAAAGAACACAATTAATCCAAATATGTCATACGTCCGTATGACAAGAAATGGTAATTCCAAGAACAGATACTGGCGAATTAATGCTTTACTTCCTCAATTTCCCCTCCAAAATTCAATAGAAACTATGAATTCATTCATGTTGAATATGCAAAGCATGATGCAAGAAATGATGAGAAATTAAAGTATGCTTATACATTTCGTGTTAAATCAAAAATAAATCCACTGAGAATTTGTTATTGGAATGCAAACGGCCTGAGCCAACATAGAAATGGGGTAGATTTTTTCTCCGAAACCACTGTATAGATAGTTTATTAGTCTCTGAGACACATTTTTCAACAAGAAATTATTTTAGAATACGTGGTTATTCCACATACGATACTAAACATCCTAGCGGGAGAGCCTGCGGTGGTACAGCTCTTATTGTCCAAAATAAAATCAAACATTATCCAATGCCCGAATATAGGACTGAGCATATTCAAGCAACTATCACAGGGACAAATCTGGTGATATCGTCGATGTATTGTCCCCTAGGCACAATATTAACAAAGACCAATTCATGGAGTTCATTTCCACTCTTGGCACAAAGTTTTAGGTAGCAGGTGACTATGAAATTGATGATGATCGAAAAATGGCATTCAAAAGAGATACCTCAAATAACCCAACAGGCATCCAAGCTTTAATCAATGAAAAAAGAAGCGTTAGAAGACAGTGGCAACAATATCGCTCCCCAGCACTGTGAAAATGAAATTGCCAGAAGAGATTGAAATTAACCCTAAAATCAACTGAAGAAAGAGATCTAAAAAAATATTTTCAATCTCTAGATCCAACCCAGAAAACAGATTATAGTCTCTGGAAGGCCACGAAAAATATGCGAGGCCCTGTTGCACATGAAGAGAAAGTAAATGCATTCGCAAACTACCTCAAGTCCGTTTTTACACCCAACTGTGATACATCTGAAATCTATCCGTCCGTGATAGACGACATAAATCCACGCCCATTCTATCCGCCCGTGATAGATAATTCCTCGCCCGGGATAAATGATTTAATTCCTCGCCCAATCTATCACCCCGTCATAGATGATATAATTCCTGACCCAATCAAGCTTACCATAAAGGATGTTGAAAAATCTGTCAAAGATCTAAAATTAAAGAAATCGCCCGGAGGAGAAGGTATAACAGCGAAAATGATAAAAGAGCTTCACGTTTTCAGTCTTATTTTTATTCAATGCTATTCTGCGTGTTAGTTACTTACCCCTGTCATGGAAGAAGTCAGAAATCGTGATGACACCGAAACCTAAAAGCCTACTATCGATACTTTCAAAAATGTTCGAGTCCATTCTCATGAAGAAAATCACAACCCATATAATTTCTAACAATATTATACCTGACCATAAATTTTGTTTTCGAAAAAGTCGTAATACTATAGAAGAGGTACACCGTATCGTAACCATCAAAAGAGCTTTGGAGAATAAAGAATACTGTTGGGCGATATTCATAGTTATTTCACAATCCTTTGATAAAGTCTGGCACGAATAGTATAGCAATCTTGTGTATTGGTGCTTACGCTAGTAATTTACTTTTTGTACAGATGGAACCTTTGGGTGGGAAGTATTAAACGGGTGGTGGACCAATACGGCCCATTTCGCCTTAGCCTAAGATCGAAAAATGTAATCACATACCAAATGTGAACTCAATAGGTTACTTCTTTCGAGAGTTATCGTTCGCACAAGCAGACACTTCTAAAATGACCCAAAACGGATTTAATCAGAACATACAGGGAGGGTTAGGTCACTCTTTCGACGTGTCACCCGTTGGCCCATTGCAAATGATATATGTATATACCCCCGTTACATTAAAGTCAAATGATGGGTGGATCGGATCGGTTAATATCGCTGCTATCTTTTCTTTGATCTTGATGTTGATGTTGATAATGATACGTATTTTGATTTGTATTTTAATTTTGTTCTCGATTTTTTTTTATTTTTTTTACCTCCAAAGTGGCTTTGAATTTGCTTAATTGTCTGGTGTTTTTAGCTTGAAATGGGTACATGGATATATGTATATTTCTTCTCCCTCTATTTGTCGTTGTTTGATAGTTGCGATAGCGATGTTTTCAATGCAAGGAAGAATATTTTGGGGTGGGGTTTTCAACTCTGATGGAAGGGTCTGATCTAAACACACAACACCCAGAATATACGAGTGGAATCTCTTACTTTGTATCATCCTATGTATATTCCCGATTTCATTTGCCTATCCTGACGTACTCTGTGCTGTCGACTTCGATACGATCTCGTCTTTGTGTAACGAATCTGTCGTACATATTCTTTACAAGGTTATTGGCCATTGCCCTAAAGACTTCAGCATCGCCGCACTACTGATAAGGTCACCATATATGGTTTAATAATGCGAGTTGTGCACATGCACTCAGAAATACTTAGGCAAACATTTGTTACACCGTTCGAGATCTTATTCGAATAGATGCCAGTTGTAAGACAATTTTGTGAACTGATTCCTAACCCTCGACAATGATTTATTCCAAGATGGTAATAGACGATTCTTTTATTCTTTACTTAGAACTATGCGAACACGAGCACATGTACATATATTTAGGACAGAGCACAAACATATGTACTTAGGTCCTAATAATTATATTGCACATGTATAATCACAGTTCTGTTTCCAAGTACTCTATAATCTATCGCAGATTTTCAGGTACATCCCGTTTTTTAGTTGTATGTCTTTGGTATGGCAAGTACCTAAGGGATTACCCTGAAAGACTTCCGCCATATTATTTCCCACGAGTTTTACATTTTAAATATTTTCGTGCAAATTTCGCATTGAAGTTTTTGCCAAAGTCACTAAGCACGTAGTTCTTGCGATAGACTTCTTGACCGGGTACAGGCTTTAATATTCTCGCTCTCTCATTGTAGCATTTTGCACTTTTTTCGTAGGAATCCATTCGATCATTTCGGTCGAGATTCAAGATTTTCTGGTCGGTAAGAGACCTTAATTTTCGGGCGAGGTTATAATCTGTACCGCTTGAGTACATGTGGTATCTGAAAAGACCAAAAAAATGCGTAAATCCTGTCGCAGCATGTATTGATGAACGCATCGCGCATTCAATTTCGGATAGGTTTAAGTCCCAATCTCGACGGTCCTTTTCGAGATAAGCTCTAATAGCTGCCAGGACGACTTGATTTGCTCTTTCCGAGGCGTTTGACTGAGACGCGTAGGGTGTATGTGGTTTATATTGTAGTTTTCCATCATTTCCTTAAAATTGTTGGAAGTGAACTGTGCCCCGTTATCGCTGTGTATAGACTCCGGTACACCGAATTTTCGAAAAACTTCCTCAACTAAAAACTTAATGAGATTGCTAGCAGTTGCCTCTCTCATTGCCTTCAGAAACGTAAACTTCGAAAAATGTTCAACAATAAATATATAGGCGTTTCCACTTTTTGACCTTAGATATTTTCCGAGGAAATCTATGTAGATTTTCTGAAATGGTCCTTCTGTCATCACCTCTACATCAATGGTGGGTTGTGTATGTCGATTATCTGGCTTTGTCTCCATGTAAATCTGACAGTTAGAAACATATTGCCGGACTTGTGAGGTCATATTAGGCCAATAAAAAGATTGCCTCAATCGACTTAACGTATTATTTATCACTCCGTGTCCGGCTGAGGGATCATCGTGAGCTTTTTCAATTAAAATGTGAGTTATAGCCTCTGGTATCCATAATCTCCATTCCGATTCGTTCAGTTCCTCATCACGAGTAAAATTAACATTCTTGAAAACCAGGTTATTTTCTATTTTTATATCGGGTAACTTATCACTGTTTACCGTAAGTATTTTGATCAGTTCCTGGTAGCTCTCACTCTCGAATTCGGTTGTTTCGAAATCGAGCAGCAGCTCCAGGTCGATTCCTTCCGCGAAAGGTAATCGCGGCAACATGTCTGCCACCACAATTTTCACATTTGAAAATTATACCCCTGTGGTTGTAGGGAACATCTTGCTTATCTACTACTGAGGTCTCTAAAACTCATTAGCCATTTCAAACTGGCATGATCCGTAAGGACAGTGAACTTCATGAGTTCACCATATGGTCTGAAACCTCTGATTGCCATCACAGCAGCTAGGCACACCTTCCAGATCCCCGTCTTTTTGAAAGAGCACTGCCCCAATTCCTATATCGGAGGCATCACACTGAATATAAAATTCTTTTTCAAAATCTGGGTTTTTTAATACCGGAGCCGTGGTTAGCGCCTGTTTAAATTCATCAAAAGCTTTGATGGCAGCCGGGGTGAAATTAACGCCTTCGTCTCTAACGTACACGCCTTTTTTAAACGTGTCCGTTAGAGACGGACAGCATTGCAAAGTTTTGAACAAATCGACGGTACCACCCTGCTGTTTCTAAAAAGCTGTGGACCTATGTAGGTGTCGTAGGAATTTGTATGTTTCTTATAGCCCTAACCTTTTCCGGGTCCGTTTTTAAAACGCCACCTCCTATTATAAAACCTAGATACCGTAGTTGTTTGAAACAGAAGTTGCTTTTTCTCAACCCTATGGTCAAACCCGCCTGGTTTAGACATTCCGCTACCTCGCCTAGGATTCGTATATGGGTTTCGAAGTCGTCCGCTATTATCAAAAGATCGTCTAGGTAGACAAATAGGTTACTTTTCAATCTAGCCCTTATAACCTTGTCCATAAGTCGACATTAACGCTGCGCCGCGTTACAAAGCTCAAAAGGGCATAACGCGGAACTGATACAGGGGTCGACCTGGAACTGTAAACGCGGTACTTGACCTAGATTCCTCATCTAACTCGACCTGCCAGAATGCATGTTTGATGTCTACACAACTAATGAATATCGTCTGATCAATCCTACTTAGTATGCCGTCGATATTTTGTAAATGGTGGGCATCCTTTTCTGTAACCGCATTTAGTTTCTGCTCATCGAACAGAAACGATTTTCCCCGGTTTTCGGACAACAGTTGTCCGATTACTCCACGCGCTGTTGCTTTCTTCTATGACATTTAACTTCAAAATATTGTCAATTTCCGTATAAAGAATCGCATGTACTGCGGGAGAAATCGGATAGTGTTTGTCTTTTATTGACGTTGTCCCTTCTACCAGTTTAATGGTGTGTTTTTCCAGATGGGTGTGACCTAATCGTTTTTTCTCGAAAGCAGGTAATCTTCGAATCACGGAATTTAATTCTTCCTGTTGATCCTTCGTTAGATCATGCATTTCTCGAGCCTCTTCTTCCACATAATCCTCTCTATACTGATCCTGAATTTTCTCGAGATCCACTACTTCGACGCTAACTATCTGCGGAAAGCCTTCCAAAAATCTGTTCCCTAGATATAAACTTTGTTCCAGGTCTAGACATAAAAAGTACACTATTTTTTTACTCTCTTCCTTGTATTTAGTCTCAAGTTCAGCTTTTGCCAAAATCCTTTGCGGACTTCCCGACGCCATGGTTACCACGGTAATACACAGGATAATAATTTCTCCCAATTTTTCCAAAATTTCACGGCAACCTTTTCCTAATAAACTCACCGTAGCCCCGGAATCTAGTAAATCTGTGAGTTCCATTCCATTTATTTCTATTCTAACATAGGGACGCGGATCTATTGTACCATGTCCACGTCGGACTGCGGACTGAACGGACTTTACGAGGTTTTTTTGTTTCTTAGCATTTTCCCGCAATTTCAGAATTCTGTCCCTCTTCTTAGTTGGTAGATTTTTACCGATAGGAATTGGTTTCCCGGTTTGGGGTACTTCTAATATCTCACATTCATTCTCATCAAAAATCTTTGTCCTGATGTAATCATAGTACTTTTGTCTCACTTCTAAAGGATGGTATCGTTATTATTTACTGACTGGTCTTCGCGAGGTCTTCCGTTGAACGATGGTCCCCCGCTACAACCTCTTCTGGTTTCCCGGTCTACAGTTGGGGCACTTGGGTAGGATGGTGTTGGCTAATCCACATTTGTAGCAGAATAAACACCTTTCCACTGCCAAGCACTCCCTAAAATTATGCTCGAATTTCTTGCAATTCCAGCATTCTAAGTTCCCCTTTATTGTATCCACATTCTCGGTTTCCAGTGGTTCAGTCTCTGGCTCGGAACTTTCGTCCTCGATTACTATTTCATGTTTCGATTGCCCTTGTATGGAACTAGGGCTGTTGGTCTGCTCTCGCGTCTAGGAAACTTGCTTTCGATTTCGTTACGGACCACCCGCAACTGTTCCAAGGATGAGATAGTCATAGGGTAGATCATTCGACCAAGATCTGTTCTTAAATTGTTTTTCGCTATATTCAGAATATAGTCGTTGCTGATCAGTCGTAGTGAACGGACGTGTTTAGCACAGAGCGGATAGTTAAAATCTATTACGCAGTACCTATTACGCAATCGCAAAAAAATTAGTACAAAGTCTGGAACGCCTATTTCGTAGTACCTATTACGGGCTAGAACAGACAAAAAAATTAATAAATTCGTTGACGGGGATGCCGTCGCGTTCCGATGTAGCGGGGTTCCCCAATCGTCCTACTGTCCGTCCGTTGGTCTTGGACAAAGCCTACCACACAAAACATGGTGAAAATTCCACCCCAGTACTCACAACAGGTGGTACGGTGAGGGGAAAACGTCATGTCCGACCGTCAAAACGGAAGCACAATGAGTACCGGATAGCGCTCAGAGTTTTGACGAAGTTGGAGGCTGTTGAGGTTTTGGCTCTTACCGAAAAACTAAAAGAGTCACTTACCTGGGCTAAAGGCGTTATAGTCTTGAAGGTATACAAGCAGGACATAGCTCTCACTGCGGAAGGTCAGTCGTCCACCGTGGTTGATACACGGCTTTCTGGAAGTGCGGAGGTACCCACGCCTATTATTTCTGGTGACTCCAACTCTAACAGAAGATCTGCAACGTCCTTCTCTGAGGACGAAAGCTCTACTTCTGACACAGAGGGGCTGAGGGGAGTCTCCGGACTCTTTGACGCATCTGGCGGGGACACGCTTCTCGACGATACGGACGAAGAGTTCGATAACACCCTTGTCGGGGTGGATGTTAATCAGTCAATTACCAATGATGGTAAGAATTCTACAGATTAACCTCCATCACGCTAAAGCAGCCTCAGCGGCTCTATTGCTGCGCCTGTCCACAGGTGCAGTAGACATTGTCCTGATACAGGAGCCCTACGCAGTGGGAGGAAGGGTGTGCTGTATCAGGACACCCAACTTTAAACTGCTTGTGGCCAACTGTGAAGGCACTCCAAGGACTTGTTTTTTGTCCAGGAAAGATGTAAGTATCTTTCTCCTGGCTAATTTAAGTGGTAAAGACCAAACATAGTCTGGAGATCGGGAATCGCATATATTTTGTGGTCTCCAGTTACTTGCCTTATGAAGCTGTAGTACCGACTGCTCTATTCAGGGAAGTAGTAGAAGAAGCAACGTCAGACGAGGTCGAGCTGATTATTGGCGCAGACACGAACGCTCATCATACTATCGCTTCTTGACTTTATTCTAACTACCAACCTAAGTATTTGTAACATAGGTAATAAACCGACCTTTAAAATTAACGACAGACAAGAAGTACTAGACGTAACGTTTGCTACTGACCGGCTGTCAGACAAAATTATTGGGTGGAATGTACTGGACGACCACTCATTCTCAGATCACCATTATATTGAGTTCAACTCGCTGAAAAAGCGCCTGAACCTGCCGTCCACAGAAATGTGAGAAAGACAAAGTGGCACCTGTATGAGAAAAATTTCAAAAAAGTCCTCAACTCCAAACTTCTGTACGAATCGAATGACAAAGTCGGTCTGGATAATCTGGTCGAGCATATCACCACATCATTCAACAGTTCCCTTGAAGAAGCCTGTCCAAAAACAAGGTACAAGGGTAAAACTAAACCCCAATGGTGAACTTCTGAGATAATGGCTATGAAAAAGACCTGCAACAAGCTATTCAACAAGGCTAAATCTACTGGGGTCGCTAATGTTTGGGATGCCTATAAAGATCAACTCAAGATCTATAAGAAGGAGTTTAGATAGGCGCAAAGACGCTCTTGGTATACCTTCTGTGGCGAAGTGGAAAAGGTCTCCGACGCCGCAAGGCTGAGGAAAATACTGTCAGCTTCACCCTGTACAGTGGGTTACTTGCAGGATGAGGCAAATAATTGGACCAAAAACAGCGAGCAGTCGCTCAACACACATTTCCCGGGGAACTCTCTAACAGAACCAGAGGATTAGCAGGACCAACAAGAGTGCGAGTGGACTGCGAGCGTCGCTAGCTTGTTGACTGAGAGATCCAGAATATTTTGGGCTATTAATAGCTTTGAGCCCTTCAAGTCACCTGGACCAGACGGCATCACTCCAGCAGAAATGTTGAAGTACATTATCCTCTGGCTGGAGAAAATTTATGTAGGCTGTATCAGGATTCGTGGCAATCGCAGTGAGTAGCAAATTCGAAAACGTCCTCCGAGACATTCTACAGGTGGCTCTGAACAAATTGGCTAGGTGGGCCAGAAGCAGCGGTTTGGGCGTAAACCCAAACAAGACAGAATTTTTTCTCTTTACTAGGATGAATAAAGTCCCACATATGAACCCTCCACCTCGGATAAATGGAACAGATCTAGTCTTTTCTGAAAGTGCAAAATTTTTAGGAATAATTCTAGATAGAAAACTGTTGTTTATACTTAACGTATTGGAACGTGTAAGGAAATTCACAAACAGCCCTCGACTGCCGCACATAGGGATATCCCGCAAAGCCGATGAACTTGCTAGGAAAGGAACGACATTACAAATTCTCGAAGAATTTGCATATATTGGCGCGCCACTATCAGTGTTACCGTCGTGCGACTAAAGGGGCAGTTTTGCCCCTTTTTTCAGCCGTGATACTTTTGCGCCCCTTTTCTTTTGGGATACTAAATGTGCCACTTTTCACAATTTTGGTGCCACTTTTATGCACTTTTGTAAAAAATTATATTTGTGCACTATTTAAATAGCATTTTACGTACTAATGTACGTATATAACGTATGAAGACAATAAATTGCCAAAAAGTAATGATAAATAAAAAAATAAATGTAAAATATATGATATTTCATATATTTACTTAGATAGTATACATCACAAAATGTTTTGTGTAGCTTTTTTAAATTTGTTTTAGAGTAAAACACAGGTACTATTATCGGAATATATTGTATAACCCGATCACGTCCATTCCGATATAGGGACATATCACAGATGCCGTTCGGAAATTCGTAGTTAAAAGCAGAAACTGTGCGAATAATTTATTTTTCAATTTATAAAATTATATATATCAGGTCCACATGAAAATTGCAGCAATTCAGCAATAAAAATAATTCAGCGCTTTGGATTTCATTATAATAAGCTCTGTGACAAGGCCCATAATATGTAATGTCATGCACACATATAGTTTATTTTATAAATTTCTTTACTAATTTGTAGAAATGTGTAGTTTTGATTTTATTGTATTTTGCCTTATATAAGAACCTTAAAAAGCATGCCACTTTATTTTATGAACGTGTGCCCCGTTTTTCGGAAAAATCCCCTTTTTGTGCCCCTTTCTGATTTTCCAACGGTAACACTGGCCACTATCCACGTGCAAGCTTTGGCTTAGGCAAGAGGCAATCAGGCAGTCCAACGAGTCAGTCCAATCGGCACCTGCAGGGTAGCTAGACAAATCTGGCCGAAGTATGACCTGAGAAGATCAAAATATCTCCTCGCACTAGAGAGTCAAAGATTGTCTACGTTAGTATCAGTTCTGACGGGACATTGCTTGATCGGAGAATACGCCAAAAGATTGGGTATTGACTATAATGACTTTTGCAGAAGCTGTGGAGATGAGGAAGAAGTGGAGAGCATTGAGCTCTTGCTATGCGACTGCCCCGCTCTGAGTAAACGACGACTGGACATACTGGGGTCGGCCTTTCTAGGCAGCCTAACAGATCTTTCCAGTACCGATATTCGTACTATCAATAAATTTGTATATCAAACAGGTTGGTTTCGATGACGGGCATTTCAGCCCGTGGTAACACTAGGGACCTAAACTGGTCTATGTGAGCTTGTATAAAAAAAATACGGCTGCCAACCTAACCTAAACCTATATTCAGAATATCATATTCCGTCACAGGCTCTAGCAACCTCTAACGTAACAGGTGGATTTCGTATATGAAAACGTTTATATCCTCTCTGGGTCTTTGTCTCCTTTCCACCAAGTCTTTCATCAGTTCGAAGTCGCTCTTTGGCGTATCATATAGTGCTAACAGCGCGGCTTTGAGTGAAGGCCAATCTCTGAGCATCCCCGTCTGTATCTGTAGCCACCACCACTCATATGCCGACCCTGATGCCAACGTATACAAATCTGCGTATATTTCTGTCCATGGAATTTGATATTGCTGTTGTAAGTGTCCCAGCCTAAAAATAAAGTCCTGAACATCGATTTCCCTTTGATTACCATCGAATTTAAGTCCGAATTTTTCGATTCGGGACCCCCTATATCCCCCTGCGTGCGCTTGCACAGCGTTAGAATCAGTTGGGGGAAACTGGTAAGGGTTTGACGATGCCTGAGTCCGATTGGGGTCAATGTTATTCATCAGGGGCCTTTGTTCCCTCACTGCTCCCTGGGTACTATTTTCCGCTGGTATTTTCCCTTGTATTGATGATGCTATATTGCCTCTTACTTTTGCGTCTCGTTTTTTCCGCGCTACCGCTCATTGAATACTTGGTGAACATTTCGAAAGAATCTGTGGGAATTGCGAAATACCTCCTAGGTCGTTCAAACAAGAGAACAAAATCGCAAAAAATTTCTGGTTTAACAAGGTGGTAACAAGGGTAAAATAAATATGATTGCAAAAAGGATATAAGTATGCTAACACTTTTGATTGCGGACAGGGACTCAAACACCAAAATAAGGAATGAGTTTACCTTTTTACCGGATTTAGTATAATTTTAGTTTAGTTGTAATTAATCTAGTTGTAGCTTCAACCTCTTAGCTTGTAGTTCTAATCGTGGATTAGCTTGTAGTTGTTTTAGTTTAGTTTATTTTTAGATGTAGTTTATTTTCAGATGTAGTTGCTTAGCTCGTAGTTTTCATAGTTGCTTAGAGTGTAGAATATCGTTGATTAGTTGCTTTAGTTTTGTAGATTTAGCTTAGATTTCTATGTTTTGTATTAATCTCTCGAAGTCTTTATTTTCCCGCTCTCGTGGATTTCGGTGGACTGGATGAATCTTGGGACCAAAGTTGAAAACAACGGCCCCAGTTCCTGGATATCTTCCGGAAGCCAGCTATCAATCGGGGTTTTACTATATGCGACAAACACACATCAATGACACATTTTTTTCCACAACATTTACTTAAAATTTTATAGCCACTCGCACAACCACAAAAAACATATACATATAAATACAGATTAATTCTGAGTTTAATTCTCCAGCACTAATTTTTTTACTTTAGTTTAGTTTTATTTTTATTAGTTGATTTAATTTTGCGGTTAGACACTTCGCTCACTCACTTCAAGAGTGACATAACTCAAAATGGAAAATTGCCAAGTGTGTAACTTTAAGTCCGTATAAAAAGATAAGTGACATGAAATAAGATGTTTAAATACGCTTGAATAATCCGAAATGTGGTTGTTTCGCTGAGATTAATTTATGGACATTTGCAAAATTCGGATTTTTGTAAGGCAACCTCAACAATTTAAAATGTTGAGTTATGTCACTTGATGCACTGCTCGACCAACTCTTGCACTTTCGATTTTTGAAATGACAATCTTCAGTCCAGCAGCGACATTTATACCATTCGGCTGCCGCTGGATTTCCCTCGAATTTTCACCAAGTCTTCCCCCGCTGACGTTTGTTGTTATGAACTTGTTTATGTTCACTCGTACATAACAACAAACATAGCTGGCGGGCTTTCCTTCTGTCATTTTTCTGACGTTTGACGTACGTGACGTTTAAATTAAGTCGTTCCTCTTAACCCCGTCTTTCTTTACACATTCCAGCAACTGAACACACCCCGACTTATATGGTAGCTATCCTCTCACACAACAACTTATAACCCCCTAACCATAGTGTGGTGTAGGGTATAATAAGTAGTGGAAACAAACTGGTTGCATGTAATTGCATTTAATTTCCAAAAAAATTGTGGTATATTAAAACAGAGGCAGTGAATGTTGAAAAATTTATCATTTGCGATTCCACGTTGAAAGAATTGACATATTAGTTACAAGTGAAGCTTTAATAAATAAATAATAACCTCTTATTTAAATACAGGTATTGACTATCTACTATTTTTGTGTGTTTTTATAGTTTTTTTTTAACAAAGCTATACCTTATTTTCAATAAAATTAACTTAGTCTTAGTAGAAATATAATTTCAGAAATGTATCTTATTTAACTGCCGGAGTCTAACTCGGAGTTGAATCATTTTAAAATCTGACTCCGGAAGTCCGAGTCATGTAATTTTGGCAAGACTCCTCAGTCCTGTTAGGAGGGCCATACAATATACACTGACGGATCAAAGATGGATGTAGGCACAGTGGCAGGCATCTTCAGCGAAGCTCTTGGCATACCTATGTCCTACAGGTTAGCCGACACCTGCAGTGTTTTTCACGCGGAGATCCCTGCAATATTGCAAGCCCTCAGCTTCATAAACCGACAAAAACTTGGGCAAGGTGATCACATAACAGTCTATGTTGACAGTCAAGCTGCTCAGAAGGCACTGAAGTCAACCACTATTAAGTTGCTGATCATTCGCAGTGAACGGACGTGTTTATCACATAGCGGATAGTTACCAGTACCTATTACGCAATAGCAAAAATCTGTGCAAAGTCTGTAAGGCCTACATCGTAGTACCTATTACGGTCTAATACAGACAAAATAAAAATAAATTCTCTTGACGGGGATGCCTTCGTGTTCCGATGGAGCGCGGTTCCCCAATCGTCCGACTGTCCGTCCGTTGGTCTTGGCCAAAGCCGACCACACCAAAAATGGTGAAGTACTCACAACAGGTGGTGCGGTGAGGGGAAAACGTCATGTCCGACCGTCAAAACGGAAGCACAATGAGCATCGTGTAGCGCTCAGAGTTTTGACGAAGTTGGAGGCTGTTGAGGTTTCGGCTCTTACCGAAATACAAAAAGAGTCACTTACCTGGGCTAAAGGCGACATAGATGCTTCTAAGGCCAATGAGTCGGCTGAAAGAGCCACAAATTCAGCTGTGTTAATGGCTAATAAAGTAAAACGAATCAGATCACCTGATGAACCCCTGCCTTCGAAAAAGGCAAGAGGCCCTAATGTCACCATCAACAGGACACTCAACAAGCCCTTCAATGAAGTGGCGAAGGAGAGTCTAGTGATGGCTGTTATAGACAGAAGTAGTGAGGATGGATCCATCCTCAAGGATAAATGGAGTCATGTATAATCAGCCATTATGGCTCATTACCTCGATGTCCGTAGAGAAATGCCGGGCAAACCACCAATCTGCAACGATGCAGGATGACATCAGGGGAGAGTAAAGCTCTTATATTTCGGTGATGCCAGATCAGTAGACCTGTATAAGGCTGCTCTGAGTCGAG
The DNA here is from genome assembly GCA_963930755.1 of Eudasyphora cyanicolor. Lineage (NCBI taxonomy): Eukaryota > Metazoa > Arthropoda > Insecta > Diptera > Muscidae > Eudasyphora > Eudasyphora cyanicolor. The sequence goes on from OZ005737.1 coordinate 106,923,621, forward strand.
CGGGTGAGGTGTGGCCGGGTGCCCAGTTGGATGCTGTCGAAAAAAACAACATCCCTAGTCACCCTAGAGCCATCACCTGGGTTACAGAATAGCCCTCCAACCCGGCTGACATCTTAGAAATAATAAAAGATTCCAATCCTGGTATGCCGGCCCATAATTGGAGAATCAGCAAGGTGGGTGAGGCGGATGGTAAAAAAACGGCAGGTCAATCTTATCCTAAACGCTGAATCCACCTCCCATATACAAAGTGCGAGTGCAACCCTACAATATGGCTTCGAGACTATAGTCTTGAAGATATACAAGCAGGATATAGCTCCCACTGCAGAAGGTGAGTCGTCCACCGTGGCACTTTCTGGAAGTGCGGAGGTACCCACGCCTATTATTTCTGGTGACTCCAACTCTAACAGAAGATCTGTAACGTCCTTCTCTGAGGACAAAAGCTCTACTTCGGACACAGAGAGGCTGAGGGGAGTCTCCGGACTCTTTGACGCATCTGGCGGGGACATGCTTCTCGACGATACGGACGAAGAGTTCGATAACACCATTGTCGGGGTGGATGTTAATCTGTCAATTACCAATGATGGTAAGAATTCTACAGATTAACCTCCATCACGCTAAAGCAGCCTCAGCGGCTCTATTGCTGCGCCTGTCCACAGGCGCAGTAGACATCGTCCTGATACAGGAGCCCTACGTAGTGGGAGGAAGGGTGTGCGGTATTAGGACACCCAACTTTAAACTGCTTATGGCCAACTGTGAAGGCACTCCAAGAACCTGCATTTTGGCCAGGAAAGATCTAAGTATCTTTCTCCTGACTAATTTAAGTGGTAAAGACCAAACAGCTGCTAGCCTGGAGATCGGTAATCGCATATATTGGATGGTCTCCAGCTACTTGCCTTATGAATCTGTAGTACCGACTGCTCTATTCAGGGAAGTAGTAGAAGAAGCAACGTCTGACGAGCTCGAGCTGATTATTGGCGCAGACACGAACGCTCATCATACTATCTGGGGTAGTACGGATATAAACAATAGGGGTGATTAGCTTCTTGACTTCCCAGCGGCGTAAATACGGAGGCCTACTTGGAAGAGGCCTTCAAGAAGACCTTATAAAAAAGCCAATACCCATACTTGCTGGCCGAACGATACGGACGAAGAGTTCGATAACACCATTGTCGGGGTGGATGTTAATCTGTCAATTACCAATGATGGTAAGAATTCTACAGATTAACCTCCATCACGCTAAAGCAGCCTCAGCGGCTCTATTGCTGCGCCTGTCCACAGGCGCAGTAGACATCGTCCTGATACAGGAGCCCTACGTAGTGGGAGGAAGGGTGTGCGGTATTAGGACACCCAACTTTAAACTGCTTATGGCCAACTGTGAAGGCACTCCAAGAACCTGCATTTTGGCCAGGAAAGATCTAAGTATCTTTCTCCTGACTAATTTAAGTGGTAAAGACCAAACAGCTGCTAGCCTGGAGATCGGTAATCGCATATATTGGATGGTCTCCAGCTACTTGCCTTATGAATCTGTAGTACCGACTGCTCTATTCAGGGAAGTAGTAGAAGAAGCAACGTCTGACGAGCTCGAGCTGATTATTGGCGCAGACACGAACGCTCATCATACTATCTGGGGTAGTACGGATATAAACAATAGGGGTGATTAGCTTCTTGACTTCCCAGCGGCGTAAATACGGAGGCCTACTTGGAAGAGGCCTTCAAGAAGACCTTATAAAAAAGCCAATACCCATACTTGCTGGCCTTCCTTGACAACGCCTTCTGCAATCCCTATTTTCGCCTTACAAAAAATCGTGTATTCATTCTCGTCCGCCTTGCGCGTTAAGACCTTACACAAGGCCTTCATATAGAAGGGAATTTACAAGGTCTTTGCAAATAATAAAAAATAATTGTTGGGCAACATATTCCGTTACTTTAAAAATCATGCGAGAGCGAAAGAACTAAGAGGGAGCAAAACAACTCCAAACAGAAGACAGCAAGCAAAAAACAATTGCGTTTCCAAAAAGAGTCAAGCAGCCGTATTGTGTTTTTAGTCTTTAGAAGAATTTTGTTGAAGTCAGTTATGTTTTTTGTGGTTCGCGTGGTAAGTGAGTTTTTCTAAACAAGCAAATAAAACAAATGTTACATATCGGCATCAGAAACGAGAAAGGGCGTATCATCATATTTGAAAATTTTATAGGAGAAGCAAAAAAAAAGTAAAGTGCAAAATGTTTTCGTTAGAAAAACGGGGGTTTCAGTATAATACCTAAACATAATAAAACATATATAAATTCCTACAAACATGATTTATAACATCTTTGTGAAAATTGCGTGAAACAGGAATTTCTAACTATAAAAAAGAAATAATTGTTTGTTAGGCCCTTTTGAAATTTTGTTAATAAATTCGCTATTTTTGATAGTAGGTCGCTAAAAATTTGTCAGGATGTGTATTTTGATGTAGTGTACCGAAATCTATCAAAAACTTAATTTTCATTTTTCTTTCTGTTAGGCCCTTTTTCGTTTGTGACGACTACATACATATCTAATTTCAGATTTGGAAAACCGAGTAAAACCTTTGAGGAACGATTTATAAACTCAAAATTAAGTTTTTGTGGAAGAATTCTCACAGATCATTTAGAACATTCAGTTAAAAACAAAATTTATAACAAAGAACAGGAGGAAATTTATTTTATTTTCTAACTACACCACAAAACATGTATATTTCATTAATAAAGATTTGGATTTGGTAAATAAGGTCTTTTTAAAAAAATCTTCCATAAGGCCTTCTAGTTCGGGGCTTATGTAAGACATGCCGTATTACACTTTCCATTAGACCTTGTATAATAGGTCTTCTGTAAAGTATTCTGGAATTGTCCTTCTATAAGGCCTCACAAGGGAAGTGAGTGTGGAAGGCCTTGGTCGCCTATGACACGCTGTGTAAAAAATAAATGAGTACGTAATGGGACTGGCAGGCCTTGTGTCTCCAAACCAAGGCATGATATAAGGCCTGCTGAGACCTTCTTTACGCCGCTGGGTTTATTCTAACTACCAACCTTAGTATTTGTAACATAGGTAATAAACCGACCTTCACAATTAAAGACAGACAAGAAGTACTAGACGTAACGTTTGCTACTGACCGGCTGTCAGACAAAATTATTGGGTGGAATGTACTGGACGACCACTCATTCTCAGATCACCGTTATATTGAGTTCAAACTCGCGGAAAAAGCGCCTAAACCCGCCATCCACAGAAATGTAAGGAAGACAAAGAGGCATCTGTATGAGAAGAATTTCAAGAAAGTCCTCAACTCCAAACTTCTGTACGAATCGAATGACAAAGTCGGTCTGGATAATCTGGTCGAGCATATCACCACATCATTCAACAGTTCCCTTGAAGAAGCCTGTCCAAAAACAAGGTACAAGGGTAAAACTAAACCCCAATGGTGGACTTCTGAGCTAACGGCTATGAAAAAGACCTGCAACAAGCTATTCAATAAGGCTAAATCTACTGGGGTCGCTAATGATTGGGATGCATATAAAGAGCAACTCATGATCTATAAGAAGGAGCTTCGAAAGGCGCAAAGGCGCTCTTGGTATACCTTCTGTGGTGAAGTGGAAAAGGTCTCCGACGCCGCTAGGCTGAGGAAGATATTATCTGCTTCACCCTGTACAGTGGGATATTTACAGGATGAGGCAAATAACTGGACCAAAAACAGCGAGCAGTCGCTCAATGTACTGCTCGACACACATTTCCCAGGGAACTCTGTAACAGAACCCGTGGATCAGCAGGACCAACAAGAGTGCGAGTGGACTGCGAGCGTCGCTAGCTTCTTGACTGAGAGATCCAGAATAAGCTGGGCTATTAACAGCTTTGAGCCCTTCAAGTCACCTGGACCAGATGGCATCACTCCAGCAGAAATGCAGAAAATGTTAAAGTACATTATCCCCTGGCTGGAGAAAATATATGTAGGCTGTATCAGGCTTTCATACGCCCCGAATCGATGGAGGGATACCAAAGTGGTATTCATACCTAAAGCGGGAAAGATATCACACACTAGGCCAAAAGACTTCAGACCAATTAGCCTATCCTCCTTCCTATTGAAAGGTCTGGAAAGACTTTTAGATCATTTCATTAGGGGAAACCTGGATACAAAACTCCTGTCGGGGAACCAACATGCTTACAATAAGGGCAAGTCTACAGAATCAGCCCTGCACGAACTTGTGAGCACTATCGATTCGTCCCTGCATTTCAAGGAATTCACCATGGTGGCATTTCTTGACATAGAAGGGGATTTTAACAACATTCACTCAGATGCAGTAGTTGCGGCACTCTCACATCTAAAAGTTAACACTAGTTTGATTAGACTAATTCAAAGTCTGCTCACCAGAAGACGCATAACAGCATGTCTAGGGTCCACAACTCTAACAAGGTTTGTAAACAGAGGGACCCCGCAAGGAGGAGTACAGTCTCCACTAATTTGGAACCTAGCGGTGAATGAAATCCTGCTAGATCTAGAACGATGTGGCTGCAAGGTCGTGGCATATGCGGACGACGTGGCAATCGCAGTGAGTGGCAAATTCGTAAACGTCCTCAGAGACATCCTACATGTGGCTCTGAACAAGTTGGCTAGATGGGCCAGAAGCAGCGGTTTGGGCGTTAACCCCAACAAGACAGAATTGGTTCTCTTTACTAGGATGAATAATGTCCCACATGTGGACCCTCCACCTCGGATAAATGGAACAGATCTAGTTTTTTCTGAAAGTGCAAAATTTTTAGGAATAATTCTAGATAAGAAAATGGTTTTTAGACTTAACGTATTGGAACGTGTAAGGAAGGCCAACGTCGCCTTATATTCCTGCAAAAAGGCTGTAGGGTCGCGGTGGGGACTCTCTCCTAAAATCGTCCACTGGATATATATAGCAGTAGTTCGTCCAATACTGTTATACGGTATTTTGGTATGGTGGACGGCAACTGACAAACTAACCATTACCAACCTACTAACAAAGGTTCAGAGAACTGCCTGCCTGAGCATAAGCGGAGCCTTAAGGACTACAGCGACCGAGTCTCTACAAGCCCTACTCCATATACTGCCGATTAATATTGTGGCGAGAGAAGTTGCAACCAAAGCGGCAATAAGATTAAACTGCCTATCAATGTGGAGGTACAAGAACTATGGTCACATGAGGATATCAAAGTGTAGTGCTATGGTAACCGACCGAGTGGACTATATACCAACTGTGTACACCTTCGAGAGAAATTACATCACTATGATTCCCGCCAGAGATGAATGGGTCGGCAGAATACCAGGTAATAGAAACCATCTCCACTTTTACACGGATGGTTCGAAGCTTGATGAAAAGGTTGGCTTCGGAGTACACTGTGAAGAACTTAGTCTGGATATAGCTCACAGACTACCAGATACCTGCAGTGTCTATCAAGCCGAAATAATGACAATATGGGAAGTCGCCAAGTGGCTGAGTCGCAACATAGTAACCAACACTGGCGTTGTCATTTACTCGGACAGCTAGGCTGCCATCAATTCTCTGGAGGCAACATCCCTAAATTCACAAACAGCCCTCGTCTGCCGCAGATCTCTTAACGAGATGGCTGAGCAGTTTAATATACACCTCATATGGGTGCCTGGGCATAGGGATATCCCGGGGAACTGCAAAGCCGATGAACTTGCTAGGAAAGGGACGACATTACAAATTCTCGAAGAATTTGCATATATTGGTGCGCCACTATCCACGTGCAAGCTTTGGCTTAGGCAAGAGGCAATCAGGCAGTCCAACGAAAGATGGACAGAAATCGGCACCTGCAGGGTAGCTAGACAAATCTGGCCAAGGTATGACCTTAGAAGGTCAAAATATCTCCTCGCTCTAGAGAGGAAACGATTGTCTACGTTAGTATCAGTTCTGACGGGACACTGCTTGATCGGCGAACACGCCAAAAGATTGGGTATTGACTCCAATGACTTCTGCCGAAGCTGTGGAGATGAGGAAGAAGTGGAGAGCATTGAGCACTTGCTTTGCGACTGTCCCGCTTTGAGTAAACGACGACTGGACATACTGGGGTCGGCCTTTTTAGGCAGCCTAACAGATCTTTCCAGTACTGATATTCGTACTATCGATAAATTTATATATGAAACAGGTTGGTTTCGATGAAGGGCATTTCAGCCCGTGGTAACACTAGGGACCTAAACTGGTCTATGTGAGCTTGTAAAAAAATACGGCTGCCACCCTAACCTAAACCTAAAACCTAAGTCAAAGGTGGTTAATGAGTGCCGATTGGAACTACAGCAATTGGCAGATAGAATCAGACTGTGCTGGATCCCCGGACACTGTGATATCGCGGAGAACGAGAAGGCTGACGAACTCGCGCAAAATGGATCAGCGATGGACGCTGCAAGTGTTGAGCCATCCCTATATCCCCTCTTATGCGATTTCTTCAGTAACATAGAGAGTTTCTACAAAGACCAGGCAAACCAGAAATGGTCGAGCAGATCTGACTGTAAAATCACTAAATTTCTGTTGCCAGCCATTTCAAAATCTAGGACCAAAGATATTCTTAACCTCACAAAGAGGGACATTCGTTTTATGATAGGCACGCTGACTGGCCATTGTAATGTTAGATCTTTAACATCAAGGTGGCAGAGTGATTCTGACGATTACTGTCGGCGCTGTGAGAGTGAGGAAAAAAACTGGAGACAATCGAACACCTAATCCGGCAACACCTTGGCAACCCTGTTCCAATAGTTCGACTTTTGAGTTTGTGCTCCGTGAAAACTTAATTAATTAATTTTAACCGAATTCAATAGTTTCTTGCTTTTTGAAATTATGTTTAAGTACAGATAAGTGTATTTTTTAATAAGTGCACCTATTGTTTTTTTAAATTATCATTTCTGTGAAAATTCCTGTGTTTCAAGTTTAATGTTGGGATTTATGTATTTGCCATTGCAATTAGATAACAACTGTAATTTGTTGTTGTTAAAATTACTCCCTCCTTTCGTGTGTGTGCTCTCTACATTGTTTCATTTATTCAAACAGAGTTGCCATCGAGTATTTTTTTCTTTTGCCAAATATTATCACCTTTAACCAAAGATATGATTACTACGATCATTTATCCATTCACAACGAATTCTTCACAACTAGTTCATAGATGGCGTTCTGCAGGTTGGAACTAGTTTGCATATGGCGTAAATAAACAACAGGGTATTCATTTACACATGAATTCAAATATTTGATGTTGCCGATTACACTGTGCAACAGTGAAAAAAATACACGGACTTGACAGTATAGGTTTGATTCTACTATCAAAGGGTAGTATAACCCTATACTCGGTTTGGCGAAATTGGTGACCAATTTTCTTTTATGGGCATCCAAAGATTCTGAAAATCAGTGGCCCCCTCGAAAAAGTGTCATCAGCTTTTGTCCAACAACTAATTCAGACTTGGTGATACCGCTTAACTATGTTTAGCAATAATGTAGCTAAGAATATACTGAATAAAGTTTCTTAACATTTTTCGCGAAAAAAAAATTTTTCCGCTACTTTTTTTTGAAAAAGTGAAGGAAAAAAATATTTTTTTTTCACTTTTTTCCGCATAACTTCCGGGGACTCGTAATTTTTCACTAACAATGCTTGGCAAAATTGTAGCCAACGTAGGTTTAGGTTAGGGTGGCAGACGTATTTTTTTACAAGCTCACATAGACCAGTTTAGGTCCCTAGTGTTACCACGGGCTGAAATGCCCCTCATCGAAACCAACCTGTTTGATATATACATTTATCGATAGTACGAATATCAGTACTGGAAAGATCTGTTAGGCTGCCTAAAAAGGCGAACCCCAGTATGTCCAGACGTCGTCTACTCAAAGCGGGACAGTCGCAAAGCAAGTGCTCAATGCTCTCCACTTCTTCCTAATCTCCACAGCTTCGGCAGAAGTCATTGGAGTCAATACCCAATCTTTTGGCGTGTTCGCCGATCAAGCAGTGTCCCGCCAGAACCTGTACTAACGTAGACAATCGTTTCCTCTCTAGTGCGAGGAGATATTTTGACCTTCTCAGGTCATACCTTGGCCAGATTTGTCTAGCTATCCTGCAGGTGCCGATTTCTGTCCATCTTTCGTTGGACTGCCTGATTGCCTCTTGCCTAAGCCAAAGCTTGCACGTGGATAGTGGCGCACCAATATATGCAAATTCTTCGAGAATTTGTAATGTCGTCCCTATCCTAGCAAGTTCATCGGCTTTGCAGTTCCCCGGGATATCCCTATGCCCAGGCACCCATATGAGGTGTATATTAAACTGCTCAGCCATCTCGTTAAGAGATCTGCGGCAGTCGAGGGCTGTTTGTGAATTTAGGGATGTTGCCTCCAGAGAATAATGGCAGCCTGGCTGTCCGAGTAAATGACAACGCCAGTGTTGGTTACTATGTTGGGACTCAGCCACTTGGCGACTTCCCATATTGCCATTATTTCGGCTTGATAGACACTGCATGTATCTGGTAGTATGTGAGCTATATCCAGACTAAGTTCTTCACAGTGTACTCCGAAGCCAACCTTTTCATCAAGCTTCGAACCATCCGTGTAAAAGTGGAGATGGTTTCTATTACCTGGTATTCTGCCGACCCATTCATCTCTGGCGGGAATCATAGTGATGTAATTTCTCTCGAAGGTGTACACAGTTGGTATATAGTCCACTCGGTCGGTTACCATAGCACTACACTTTGTACCTCCACATTGATAGGCAGTTTAATCTTATTGCCGCTTTGGTTGCAACTTCTCTCGCCACAATATTAATCGGCAGTATATGGAGTAGGGCTTGTAGAGACTCGGTCGCTGTAGTCCTTAAGGCTCCGCTTATGCTCAGGCAGGCAGTTCTCTGAACCTTTGTTATTAGGTTGGTGATGGTTAGTTTGTCAGTTGCCGTCCACCATACCACAATACCGTATAACAGTATTGGACGAACTACTGCTATATATATCCAGTGGACGATTTTAGGAGAGAGTCCCCACCGCGACCCTACAGCCTTTTTGCAGGAATATAAGGCGACGTTGGCCTTCCTTACACGTTCCAATACGTTAAGTCTAAATAACATTTTCCTATCTAGAATTATTCCTAAAAATTTTGCACTTTCAGAAAAGACTAGATCTGTTCCATTTATCCGAGGTGGAGGGTCCACATGTGGGACATTATTCATCCTAGTAAAGAGAACCAATTCTGTCTTGTTGGGGTTAACGCCCAAACCGCTGCTTCTGGCCCATCTAGCCAAAAAATATTTTTTCCTTCACTTTTTCAAAAAAAAGTACCGGAAACAATTTTTTTGGCAAAAAATTCTAAGAGACTTTGTTCAGCATATTCTTAGCTACATTATTGCCAAACATAGTTAAGCGGTATCGCCAAGTCGGAATTAGTTGTTGGACAAAAGCTGATGACACCTTTTTCGAGTGGCCCACTGATTTTCAGAAACTTTGGGGGGCCCATAAAAAAATTGGTCACCAATTTCGTCAAACCAAGTATAGGGTTATACTACCCTTTGATAGTATAATCGAACCTATACTATCAAGTCCGTGTATTTTTCAAAAAGTGTTCGTTTGTTGCATAGTGTTATCAAATTTGAACATTTCACTGGAGAAAATGAAATGTAAGTGCTAGAGCCCGATCGAAGTCGGATTTTAAGGCCGAAGCCGTAGCCGAACTTCGGCTAAATTTACAAACTACGGCCGAAGCCGAAGCCGAATGTTTTATATTTGTTAAAGAATTGTTTACTTTACACCAAAAAATTTTGGTGTAAAGTAAACCGCGCTCTGTTTTGCCTATTGAATGAAACACATAGTGGAAAGCGAAAACTACTACAAGTTTGCGATATATTTTCTCTTTCTGACTACATAAATCTAAGCAGTCATTCATGGATTATACAAAAAGTGATTAAATTAATAGCAGCACTTGTAAAATAGTGAGAAAAGGTCATAAACATTAACAAAGTATAAAATTTTCTCCATACATTTTTAAGGTAAATTATAACTTATTTGTAATATAAATTAAGTGATATTTATTAACCTGATGATTTTGTTAGATAGGGCATATTTCTCATCCGCAAAAAAATGTGGCAGTGAATTCTGAGATTTGGATAAATAATTTGACTTCTTTTGAGGAGAGTAAGACAAAACATCGTAATATAGCAAACTTTTAGAAAAACTTATCAGAACTGTGCAAAATGCCAAGATGTGCTACATAATTGGTAGGTTTAATTATTTGGTCCGGTATAGGACAATATCAAAAGAACTAAGAGGTTTATGGAGGTAATTGAATTTCCCAATTGTGACTAAATCTTCGATTGAAAGAAAAGTTGAAAAACTAATCAATAATTACGGCAATTATTTGAAACATGTTGATCGGTCTGATATAACTAATGAAACAGGTGAATGGCTAAGTACATAAAATAAAATATTATATATGTTGCAGATAAAGACTAATGGTGAAGTTGGTTATATGATAGGAATTACTGTCCACCCATCTAAAGTCAAAATGATCAATAAACGTGAACCCATTCTAAAAAAGCAACAAGTCATTGCATGTGATTCAGACTCTTACAATGCTGGTGAGGTTGTCGATCAACCATACAGAAGTGATCACGAAGAGTATGAACCACCTTTATGGAAAAAAGAACACCACTGAAAGTTGCAGTTAATATAGTGAAAGAAGCTAAAGTAAGTACCAGGAAAGCAGCAGAGATTAGTGAAATTATTTCGGATAGTGGTATTCCATTACCCAAACTTTCCCAACCTGAGATTTATAAATATTTTATGAAAACTACAAAAGGAATAGAGACCAAATATATGGAGGAACTAAAGAAAGATAAATGGTGTCTTCATTTCGATGGGAAAAAATTGGAAAAAGAGAGTTTCAGGCAATTATCCACAAAAACCCTAATCGTGAAATAAAGTTAGCCGTGCTAGATTTAGATAGGGGCCCTGCTTCAAATATATATGAAACAATAAAAAACAGTTGGATAAATCTGATTTATGGCAGTCGATAAAAATGATCATATCTGATACAACTAGTGTTAACATCGGTAAGAAAAATGGTGTGGTTACATTATTACAACAACACTATAGAACAGTAGGTTTGCCCGAGCCGCAATATGTGGCATGTCAGCATCATATCCAAAATTTGGTATTAAGACATGTAATGGATGGATTACTTGGTGGAAAAACGTCGTCTTTAAATATTGCATACACTCTCTCTTGCTTTTTGTAAAAAGGCACATGAATGTTTTCTAAGACACTGGGTAAAAGAAGACTCCAATATTTTAAACCAACAACGTAGCAACATCTGCGCAGAACGCGCAATAAAGGCAATTCAGGACATACGTGATATGTTCAAAAAAATTTCGAATTTTGTATTTTTTCAAAAAGTATTTATTTATTCATGAATATCTATTTTGCCCCCTTCAAAGTAATTCCCCTCGGATATAATACACTTCTGCCAAAAGTTTTTTCAATCCTCGAAGCACTTCAAATAATCATTTTTTGTGATCTTGTTCAGCTCCTCCTTCGATGCCGTCTTTATCTCCTCAATCGTGGCGTACCGTCGTTCCTTCATGGACCTTTTCAGTTTTGGGAACAAAAAATAGTCACAGGGGGCTAGGTCAGGGGAATACGGTGGCTGCGGCACCATTACTGTGTTGTTTTTGGCCAAATATTCGCGCACAAGCAACGATGTGTGTGCAGGGGCGTTATCATGGTGCAAAAGCCAGTTTTTGTTCTTCCACAAATTGCTTCGCACAATTTGCGCATAACTTGCAGGTAATATTCTTTATTGACCGTACTACCCTGTGGCAAGAACTCATAATGCACCACGCCCCTGCAATCAAAGAAAACTGTGAGCTCGGGCGTCCGGCACGCTGTTCGTCCTTCGCATCTTCTCGGCCCTCTAAGAACATTTTGTATAAACGTTGCTTTGGTCCAAGGTAGCTTCACCATATGCCACAGTCAACATTCGGAATGCGTCAGCGCACTTTATTTTGTTTTTCACACAAAATTTGATGCAGATTCTTTGATCCATTTTCTGAAATACTCGTAGATAAAAATCGAAGACAAGCTAAAACACATCCTAGCACAACAGCTGTCAAAAGTTAACTAAACATTCAAAATGGCCGACCTTGTCAGCATAAGTAAGGGGCATGAGTACCAACATAACGCTAGAAAAATATCAAAAATCAAATATACGTAGCCCGCGGAAATTTAAAATTCCCGATATTTTTTGAACATACCTCGTATATCCTATATGTAAAAATCCTCGTACATTAAATTTAAAATATATTTCTCTTAATAAATAAAGTCCATTTATAGCTTTAAGTGGTTTATGGCAATCAATGTGAAAAATACAAATGTTTTTTTAATATAGTTTTGGGGGGAGGTTTTTTCACAGATTAAATTGAAACTATGTTTTTAGCATTTTTTGATCATTCATCATAACGTACGGCCATGTAAATATGTTGTTAAATTTTTGTCATATACCTATTGTAGATGTTATGTACGGAGATAGTAATATTTTACTTAAATGGTGTAGAAAACTGTAGAAATATTAATGTAGAGTTCTATAAATTTGTTAAAGATTGTTTGATAGGTTCCCAGAATTGAATGCATTTGTGTGTTCGCCTGATGTTGTCGGCCAGAAGCGCCGGCCGACGAAAAATACGCTTCCTAAAAAGCTCGATGTCGGTACACCGAGTTCTCCTGATCTTACGTCGTTGGATGAGCCTACAACATCATCAGTTTCAGCCAGTGTTTCTTGTTCTGTTTGGGAAATCACAAACGCTGACAGTGGTCCCATCCAAGCAAGTAGTTTTTGTTTCACGCATTGCTCTCGATACGTTCCCCGAAGATATAGACAAATATGAAAGTCTATATCTTCGGAGAATGTATCGATCTAAAATTGAAGGTGACTTTTATTATAAGATATTTAAGATTCGTTCGCCTTCCCCTAATTCGTCATCATTTAAGTTCATGGTGCAACCGAAGGTCTTTAATAAACTAATATCTTCTGATCTTTGGCCGTCTACGGCATTTGTTGGGATGGTCGACAATTTAGCGCAATTACCTTTGAGGCATTCTAGCTCTAATTCATCAATAAACTGATTAACTCTTTGGAAATAGCTTAGCAGAGGACTAAATTAATCCGACTATTTGCTGATAGCTTTGACTTCGATTTTTCAGTTTTGTGTTTCACGGAACCTGGTTAAAACCCTCAATATTTGATTCAGAGATACTGTCGAATGATGCCGGATCCAACCAGAGGACGTGGGATGAGTTATATTCGTTGCTGATCATTCGCAGTGAACGGACGTGTTTATCACATAGCGGATAGTTACCAGTACCTATTACGCAATAGCAAAAATCTGTACAAAGTCTGTAAGGCCTACATCGTAGTACCTATTACGGCCTAATACAGACAAAATAAAAATAAATTCTCTTGACGGGGATGCCTTCGTGTTCCGATGGGGCGCGGTTCCCCAATCGTCCGACTGTCCGTCCGTTGGTCTTGGCCAAAGCCGACCACACCAAAAATGGTGAAAATCTCCCCCAAGTACTCACAACAGGTGGTGCGGTGAGGGGAAAACGTCATGTCCGACCGTCAAAACGGAAGCACAATGAACATCGTGTAGCGCTCAGAGTTTTGACGAAGTTGGAGGCTGTTGAGGTTTCCGCTCTTACCGAAAAACAAAAAGAGTCACTTACCTGGGCTAAAGGCGTCATAGATGCTTCTAAGGCCAATGAGTCGGCTGAAAGAGCCACAAATTCAGCTGTGTTAACGGCAAATAAAGTAAAACTAATCAGATCGCCTGATGAACTCCTGCCTTCGAAAAAGGCAATAGGCCCTAATGTCACCATCAACAGGACACTCACCAAGCCCTTCAATGAAGTGGCGAAGGAGAGTCTAGTGATGGCTGTTATAGACAGAAGTAGTGAGGATGGATCCATCCTCAAGGACAAATGGAGTCATATACAATCAGCCATTATGGCTCATTACCTCGATGTCCGTAGAGAAATGCCGGGCAAACCACCAATCTGCAACGATGCAGGATGGCATCAGGGGAGAGTAAAGCTCTTATATTTCGGTGATGCCAGATCAGTATACCTGTATAAGGCTGCTCTGAGTCGAGCGGGTGAGGTGTGGCCGGGTGCCCAGTTGGATGTTGTCGAAAAAAACAACATCCCTACTCACCCTAGAGCCATCACCTGGGTTACAGAAGAGCCCTCCAACCCGGCTGACATCTTAGAAATAATAAAAGATTCCAATCCTGGTCTGCCGGCCCATAATTGGAGAATCACCAAGGTGGGTGAGGCGGATGGTAAAAAGCGGCAGGTCAATCTTATCCTAAACGCTGAATCCACCACCCATATACAAAGTGCGAGTGCAACCCTACAATATGGCTTCGAGACTATAGTCTTGAAGATATACAAGCAGGATATAGCTCCCACTGCAGAAGGTGAGTCGTCCACCGTGGCACTTTCTGGAAGTGCGGAGGTACCCACGCCTATTTTTTCTGGTGACTCCAACTCTAACAGAAGATATGTAACGTCCTTCTCTGAGGACAAAAGCTCTACTTCGGACACAGAGAGGCTGAGGGGAGTCTCCGGACTCTTTGACGCATCTGGCGGGGACATGCTTCTCGACGATACGGACGAAGAGTTCGATAACACCCTTGTCGGGGTGGATGTTAATCTGTCAATTACCAATGATGGTAAGAATTCTACAGATTAACCTCCATCACGCTAAAGCAGCCTCAGCGGCTCTATTGCTGCGCCTGTCCACAGGCGCAGTAGACATCGTCCTGATACAGGAGCCCTACGTAGTGGGAGGAAGGGTGTGCGGTATTAGGACACCCAACATTAAACTGCTTGTGGCCAACTGTGAAGGCACTCCAAGAACCTGCATTTTGGCCAGGAAAGATCTAAGTATCTTTCTCCTGACTAATTTAAGTGGTAAAGACCAAACAGCTGCTAGCCTGGAGATCGGTAATCGCATATATTGGGTGGTCTCCAGCTACTTGCCTTATGAATCTGTAGTACCGACTGCTCTATTCAGGGAAGTAGTAGAAGAAGCAACGTCTGACGAGCCTGAGCTGATTATTGGCGCAGACACGAACGCTCATCATACTATCTGAGGTAGTACGGATATAAACAATAGGGGTGATTCGCTTCTTGACTTTATTCTAACTACCAACCTTAGTATATGTAACATAGGTAATAAACCGACCTTCAGAATTAAAGACAGACAAGAAGTACTCGACGTAACGTTTGCTACTGACCGGCTGTCAGACAAAATTATTGGGTGGAATGTACTGGACGACCACTCATTCTCAGATCACCAATATATTGAGTTCAAACTCGCGGAAAAAGCGCCTAAACCCGCCGTCCACAGAAATGTAAGGAAGACAAAGTGGCATCTGTATGAGAAGAATTTCAAGAAAGTCCTCAAATCTAAACTTCTGTACGAACCGAATGACAAAGCCGGTATGGATAATCTGGTCGATCATATCACCATATCATTCAATAGATCCCTTGAAGAAGCCTGTCCAAAAACAAGGTACAAGGGTAAAACTAAACCCCAATGGTGGACTTCTGAGCTAACGGCTATGAAAAAGACCTGCAACAAGCTATTCAATAAGGCTAAATCTACTAGGGTCGCTAATGGTTGGGATGCCTATAAAGAGCAACTCAAGATCTATAAGAAGGAGTTTAGAAAGGCGCAAAAGCGCTCTTGGTATACCTTCTGTGGTGAAGTCGAAAAGGTCTCCGACGCCGCTAGGCTGAGGAAGATATTATCTGCTTCACCCTGTACAGTGGGATATTTACAGGATGAGGCAAATAACTGGACCAAAAACAGCGAGCAGTCGCTCAATGTACTGCTCGACACACATTTCCCGGGGAACTCTGTAACAGAACCCGAGGATCAGCAGGACCAACAAGAGTGCGAGTGGACTGCGAGCGTCGCTAACTTCTTGACTGAGAGATCCAGAACAAGCTGGGCTATTAACAGCTTTGAGCCCTTCAAGTCACCTGGACCAGATGGCATCACTCCAGCAGAAATGCAGAAAATGTTAAAGAACATTATCCCCTGGCTGGAGAAAATTTATGTAGGCTGTATCAGGCTTTCATACGTCTCGAATCGATGGAGGGATACCAAAGTGGTATTCATACCTAAAGCGGGAAAGATATCACACACTAGGCCAAAAGACTTCAGACCAATTAGCCTATCCTCCTTCCTATTGAAAGGTCTGGAAAGACTTTTAGATCATTTCATTAGGGGAAACCTGGATACAAAACTCCTGTCGGGGAACCAACATGCTTACAATAAGGGCAAGTCTACAGAATCAGCCCTGCACGAACTTGTGAGCACTATCGATTCGTCCCTGCATTTCAAGGAATTCACCATGGTGGCATTTCTTGACATAGAAGGGGATTTTAACAACATTCACTCAGATGCAGTAGTTGCGGCACTCTCACATCTAAAAGTTAACACTAGTTTGATTAGACTAATTCAAAGTCTGCTCACCAGAAGACGCATAACAGCATGTCTAGGGTCCACAACTCTAACAAGGTTTGTAAACAGAGGGACCCCGCAAGGAGGAGTACAGTCTCCACTAATTTGGAACCTAGCGGTGAATGAAATCCTGCTAGATCTAGAACGATGTGGCTGCAAGGTCGTGGCATATGCGGACGACGTGGCAATCGCAGTGAGTGGCAAATTCGTAAACGTCCTCAGAGACATCCTACATGTGGCTCTGAACAAGTTGGCTAGATGGGCCAGAAGCAGCGGTTTGGGCGTTAACCCCAACAAGACAGAATTGGTTCTCTTTACTAGGATGAATAATGTCCCACATGTGGACCCTCCACCTCGGATAAATGGAACAGATCTAGTTTTTTCTGAAAGTGCAAAATTTTTAGGAATAATTCTAGATAAGAAAATGGTTTTTAGACTTAACGTATTGGAACGTGTAAGGAAGGCCAACGTCGCCTTATATTCCTGCAAAAAGGCTGTAGGGTCGCGGTGGGGACTCTCTCCTAAAATCGTCCACTGGATATATATAGCAGTAGTTCGTCCAATACTGTTATACGGTATTTTGGTATGGTGGACGGCAACTGACAAACTAACCATTACCAACCTACTAACAAAGGTTCAGAGAACTGCCTGCCTGAGCATAAGCGGAGCCTTAAGGACTACAGCGACCGAGTCTCTACAAGCCCTACTCCATATACTGCCGATTAATATTGTGGCGAGAGAAGTTGCAACCAAAGCGGCAATAAGATTAAACTGCCTATCAATGTGGAGGTACAAGAACTATGGTCACATGAGGATATCAAAGTGTAGTGCTATGGTAACCGACCGAGTGGACTATATACCAACTGTGTACACCTTCGAGAGAAATTACATCACTATGATTCCCGCCAGAGATGAATGGGTCGGCAGAATACCAGGTAATAGAAACCATCTCCACTTTTACACGGATGGTTCGAAGCTTGATGAAAAGGTTGGCTTCGGAGTACACTGTGAAGAACTTAGTCTGGATATAGCTCACAGACTACCAGATACCTGCAGTGTCTATCAAGCCGAAATAATGACAATATGGGAAGTCGCCAAGTGGCTGAGTCGCAACATAGTAACCAACACTGGCGTTGTCATTTACTCGGACAGCTAGGCTGCCATCAATTCTCTGGAGGCAACATCCCTAAATTCACAAACAGCCCTCGTCTGCCGCAGATCTCTTAACGAGATGGCTGAGCAGTTTAATATACACCTCATATGGGTGCCTGGGCATAGGGATATCCCGGGGAACTGCAAAGCCGATGAACTTGCTAGGAAAGGGACGACATTACAAATTCTCGAAGAATTTGCATATATTGGTGCGCCACTATCCACGTGCAAGCTTTGGCTTAGGCAAGAGGCAATCAGGCAGTCCAACGAAAGATGGACAGAAATCGGCACCTGCAGGGTAGCTAGACAAATCTGGCCAAGGTATGACCTTAGAAGGTCAAAATATCTCCTCGCTCTAGAGAGGAAACGATTGTCTACGTTAGTATCAGTTCTGACGGGACACTGCTTGATCGGCGAACACGCCAAAAGATTGGGTATTGACTCCAATGACTTCTGCCGAAGCTGTGGAGATGAGGAAGAAGTGGAGAGCATTGAGCACTTGCTTTGCGACTGTCCCGCTTTGAGTAAACGACGACTGGACATACTGGGGTCGGCCTTTTTAGGCAGCCTAACAGATCTTTCCAGTACTGATATTCGTACTATCGATAAATTTATATATGAAACAGGTTGGTTTCGATGAAGGGCATTTCAGCCCGTGGTAACACTAGGGACCTAAACTGGTCTATGTGAGCTTGTAAAAAAATACGGCTGCCACCCTAACCTAAACCTAAAACCTAAGTCAAAGGTGGTTAATGAGTGCCGATTGGAACTACAGCAATTGGCAGATAGAATCAGACTGTGCTGGATCCCCGGACACTGTGATATCGCGGAGAACGAGAAGGCTGACGAACTCGCGCAAAATGGATCAGCGATGGACGCTGCAAGTGTTGAGCCATCCCTATATCCCCTCTTATGCGAATTCTTCAGTAACATAGAGAGTTTCTACAAAGACCAGGCAAACCAGAAATGGTCGAGCAGATCTGACTGTAAAATCACTAAATTTCTGTTGCCAGCCATTTCAAAATCTAGGACCAAAGATATTCTTAACCTCACAAAGAGGGACATTCGTTTTATGATAGGCACGCTGACTGGCCATTGTAATGTTAGATCTTTAACATCAAGGTGGCAGAGTGATTCTGACGATTACTGTCGGCGCTGTGAGAGTGAGGAAAAAAACTGGAGACAATCGAACACCTAATCCGGCAACACCTTGGCAACCCTGTTCCAATAGTTCGACTTTTGAGTTTGTGCTCCGTGAAAACTTAATTAATTAATTTTAACCGAATTCAATAGTTTCTTGCTTTTTGAAATTATGTTTAAGTACAGATAAGTGTATTTTTTAATAAGTGCACCTATTGTTTTTTTAAATTATCATTTCTGTGAAAATTCCTGTGTTTCAAGTTTAATGTTGGGATTTATGTATTTGCCATTGCAATTAGATAACAACTGTAATTTGTTGTTGTTAAAATTACTCCCTCCTTTCGTGTGTGTGCTCTCTACATTGTTTCATTTATTCAAACAGAGTTGCCATCGAGTATTTTTTTCTTTTGCCAAATATTATCACCTTTAACCAAAGATATGATTACTACGATCATTTATCCATTCACAACGAATTCTTCACAACTAGTTCATAGATGGCGTTCTGCAGGTTGGAACTAGTTTGCATATGGCGTAAATAAACAACAGGGTATTCATTTACACATGAATTCAAATATTTGATGTTGCCGATTACACTGTGCAACAGTGAAAAAAATACACGGACTTGACAGTATAGGTTTGATTCTACTATCAAAGGGTAGTATAACCCTATACTCGGTTTGGCGAAATTGGTGACCAATTTTCCTTTATGGGCATCCAAAGATTCTGAAAATCAGTGGCCCCCTCGAAAAAGTGTCATCAGCTTTTGTCCAACAACTAATTCAGACTTGGTGATACCGCTTAACTATGTTTAGCAATAATGTAGCTAAGAATATACTGAATAAAGTTTCTTAACATTTTTCGCGAAAAAAAAATTTTTCCGCTACTTTTTTTTGAAAAAGTGAAGGAAAAAAATATTTTTTTTTCACTTTTTTCCGCATAACTTCCGGGGACTCGTAATTTTTCACTAACAATGCTTGGCAAAATTGTAGCCAACGTAGGTTTAGGTTAGGGTGGCAGACGTATTTTTTTACAAGCTCACATAGACCAGTTTAGGTCCCTAGTGTTACCACGGGCTGAAATGCCCCTCATCGAAACCAACCTGTTTGATATATACATTTATCGATAGTACGAATATCAGTACTGGAAAGATCTGTTAGGCTGCCTAAAAAGGCGAACCCCAGTATGTCCAGACGTCGTCTACTCAAAGCGGGACAGTCGCAAAGCAAGTGCTCAATGCTCTCCACTTCTTCCTAATCTCCACAGCTTCGGCAGAAGTCATTGGAGTCAATACCCAATCTTTTGGCGTGTTCGCCGATCAAGCAGTGTCCCGCCAGAACCTGTACTAACGTAGACAATCGTTTCCTCTCTAGTGCGAGGAGATATTTTGACCTTCTCAGGTCATACCTTGGCCAGATTTGTCTAGCTATCCTGCAGGTGCCGATTTCTGTCCATCTTTCGTTGGACTGCCTGATTGCCTCTTGCCTAAGCCAAAGCTTGCACGTGGATAGTGGCGCACCAATATATGCAAATTCTTCGAGAATTTGTAATGTCGTCCCTATCCTAGCAAGTTCATCGGCTTTGCAGTTCCCCGGGATATCCCTATGCCCAGGCACCCATATGAGGTGTATATTAAACTGCTCAGCCATCTCGTTAAGAGATCTGCGGCAGTCGAGGGCTGTTTGTGAATTTAGGGATGTTGCCTCCAGAGAATAATGGCAGCCTGGCTGTCCGAGTAAATGACAACGCCAGTGTTGGTTACTATGTTGGGACTCAGCCACTTGGCGACTTCCCATATTGCCATTATTTCGGCTTGATAGACACTGCATGTATCTGGTAGTATGTGAGCTATATCCAGACTAAGTTCTTCACAGTGTACTCCGAAGCCAACCTTTTCATCAAGCTTCGAACCATCCGTGTAAAAGTGGAGATGGTTTCTATTACCTGGTATTCTGCCGACCCATTCATCTCTGGCGGGAATCATAGTGATGTAATTTCTCTCGAAGGTGTACACAGTTGGTATATAGTCCACTCGGTCGGTTACCATAGCACTACACTTTGTACCTCCACATTGATAGGCAGTTTAATCTTATTGCCGCTTTGGTTGCAACTTCTCTCGCCACAATATTAATCGGCAGTATATGGAGTAGGGCTTGTAGAGACTCGGTCGCTGTAGTCCTTAAGGCTCCGCTTATGCTCAGGCAGGCAGTTCTCTGAACCTTTGTTATTAGGTTGGTGATGGTTAGTTTGTCAGTTGCCGTCCACCATACCACAATACCGTATAACAGTATTGGACGAACTACTGCTATATATATCCAGTGGACGATTTTAGGAGAGAGTCCCCACCGCGACCCTACAGCCTTTTTGCAGGAATATAAGGCGACGTTGGCCTTCCTTACACGTTCCAATACGTTAAGTCTAAATAACATTTTCCTATCTAGAATTATTCCTAAAAATTTTGCACTTTCAGAAAAGACTAGATCTGTTCCATTTATCCGAGGTGGAGGGTCCACATGTGGGACATTATTCATCCTAGTAAAGAGAACCAATTCTGTCTTGTTGGGGTTAACGCCCAAACCGCTGCTTCTGGCCCATCTAGCCAAAAAATATTTTTTCCTTCACTTTTTCAAAAAAAAGTACCGGAAACAATTTTTTTGGCAAAAAATTCTAAGAGACTTTGTTCAGCATATTCTTAGCTACATTATTGCCAAACATAGTTAAGCGGTATCGCCAAGTCGGAATTAGTTGTTGGACAAAAGCTGATGACACCTTTTTCGAGTGGCCCACTGATTTTCAGAAACTTTGGGGGGCCCATAAAAAAATTGGTCACCAATTTCGTCAAACCAAGTATAGGGTTATACTACCCTTTGATAGTATAATCGAACCTATACTATCAAGTCCGTGTATTTTTCAAAAAGTGTTCGTTTGTTGCATAGTGTTATCAAATTTGAACATTTCACTGGAGAAAATGAAATGTAAGTGCTAGAGCCCGATCGAAGTCGGATTTTAAGGCCGAAGCCGTAGCCGAACTTCGGCTAAATTTACAAACTACGGCCGAAGCCGAAGCCGAATGTTTTATATTTGTTAAAGAATTGTTTACTTTACACCAAAAAATTTTGGTGTAAAGTAAACCGCGCTCTGTTTTGCCTATTGAATGAAACACATAGTGGAAAGCGAAAACTACTACAAGTTTGCGATATATTTTCTCTTTCTGACTACATAAATCTAAGCAGTCATTCATGGATTATACAAAAAGTGATTAAATTAATAGCAGCACTTGTAAAATAGTGAGAAAAGGTCATAAACATTAACAAAGTATAAAATTTTCTCCATACATTTTTAAGGTAAATTATAACTTATTTGTAATATAAATTAAGTGATATTTATTAACCTGATGATTTTGTTAGATAGGGCATATTTCTCATCCGCAAAAAAATGTGGCAGTGAATTCTGAGATTTGGATAAATAATTTGACTTCTTTTGAGGAGAGTAAGACAAAACATCGTAATATAGCAAACTTTTAGAAAAACTTATCAGAACTGTGCAAAATGCCAAGATGTGCTACATAATTGGTAGGTTTAATTATTTGGTCCGGTATAGGACAATATCAAAAGAACTAAGAGGTTTATGGAGGTAATTGAATTTCCCAATTGTGACTAAATCTTCGATTGAAAGAAAAGTTGAAAAACTAATCAATAATTACGGCAATTATTTGAAACATGTTGATCGGTCTGATATAACTAATGAAACAGGTGAATGGCTAAGTACATAAAATAAAATATTATATATGTTGCAGATAAAGACTAATGGTGAAGTTGGTTATATGATAGGAATTACTGTCCACCCATCTAAAGTCAAAATGATCAATAAACGTGCACCCATTCTAAAAAAGCAACAAGTCATTGCATGTGATTCAGACTCTTACAATGCTGGTGAGGTTGTCGATCAACCATACAGAAGTGATCACGAAGAGTATGAACCACCTTTATGGAAAAAAGAACACCACTGAAAGTTGCAGTTAATATAGTGAAACAAGCTAAAGTAAGTACCAGGAAAGCAGCAGAGATTAGTGAAATTATTTCGGATAGTGGTATTCCATTACCCAAACTTTCCCAACCTGAGATTTATAAATATTTTATGAAAACTACAAAAGGAATAGAGACCAAATATATGGAGGAACTAAAGAAAGATAAATGGTGTCTTCATTTCGATGGGAAAAAATTGGAAAAAGAGAGTTTCAGGCAATTATCCACAAAAACCCTAATCGTGAAATAAAGTTAGCCGTGCTAGATTTAGATAGGGGCCCTGCTTCAAATATATATGAAACAATAAAAAACAGTTGGATAAATCTGATTTATGGCAGTCGATAAAAATGATCATATCTGATACAACTAGTGTTAACATCGGTAAGAAAAATGGTGTGGTTACATTATTACAACAACACTATAGAACAGTAGGTTTGCCCGAGCCGCAATATGTGGCATGTCAGCATCATATCCAAAATTTGGTATTAAGACATGTAATGGATGGATTACTTGGTGGAAAAACGTCGTCTTTAAATATTGCATACACTCTCTCTTGCTTTTTGTAAAAAGGCACATGAATGTTTTCTAAGACACTGGGTAAAAGAAGACTCCAATATTTTAAACCAACAACGTAGCAACATCTGCGCAGAACGCGCAATAAAGGCAATTCAGGACATACGTGATATGTTCAAAAAAATTTCGAATTTTGTATTTTTTCAAAAAGTATTTATTTATTCATGAATATCTATTTTGCCCCCTTCAAAGTAATTCCCCTCGGATATAATACACTTCTGCCAAAAGTTTTTTCAATCCTCGAAGCACTTCAAATAATCATTTTTTGTGATCTTGTTCAGCTCCTCCTTCGATGCCGTCTTTATCTCCTCAATCGTGGCGTACCGTCGTTCCTTCATGGACCTTTTCAGTTTTGGGAACAAAAAATAGTCACAGGGGGCTAGGTCAGGGGAATACGGTGGCTGCGGCACCATTACTGTGTTGTTTTTGGCCAAATATTCGCGCACAAGCAACGATGTGTGTGCAGGGGCGTTATCATGGTGCAAAAGCCAGTTTTTGTTCTTCCACAAATTGCTTCGCACAATTTGCGCATAACTTGCAGGTAATATTCTTTATTGACCGTACTACCCTGTGGCAAGAACTCATAATGCACCACGCCCCTGCAATCAAAGAAAACTGTGAGCTCGGGCGTCCGGCACGCTGTTCGTCCTTCGCATCTTCTCGGCCCTCTAAGAACATTTTGTATAAACGTTGCTTTGGTCCAAGGTAGCTTCACCATATGCCACAGTCAACATTCGGAATGCGTCAGCGCACTTTATTTTGTTTTTCACACAAAATTTGATGCAGATTCTTTGATCCATTTTCTGAAATACTCGTAGATAAAAATCGAAGACAAGCTAAAACACATCCTAGCACAACAGCTGTCAAAAGTTAACTAAACATTCAAAATGGCCGACCTTGTCAGCATAAGTAAGGGGCATGAGTACCAACATAACGCTAGAAAAATATCAAAAATCAAATATACGTAGCCCGCGGAAATTTAAAATTCCCGATATTTTTTGAACATACCTCGTATATCCTATATGTAAAAATCCTCGTACATTAAATTTAAAATATATTTCTCTTAATAAATAAAGTCCATTTATAGCTTTAAGTGGTTTATGGCAATCAATGTGAAAAATACAAATGTTTTTTTAATATAGTTTTGGGGGGAGGTTTTTTCACAGATTAAATTGAAACTATGTTTTTAGCATTTTTTGATCATTCATCATAACGTACGGCCATGTAAATATGTTGTTAAATTTTTGTCATATACCTATTGTAGATGTTATGTACGGAGATAGTAATATTTTACTTAAATGGTGTAGAAAACTGTAGAAATATTAATGTAGAGTTCTATAAATTTGTTAAAGATTGTTTGATAGGTTCCCAGAATTGAATGCATTTGTGTGTTCGCCTGATGTTGTCGGCCAGAAGCGCCGGCCGACGAAAAATACGCTTCCTAAAAAGCTCGATGTCGGTACACCGAGTTCTCCTGATCTTACGTCGTTGGATGAGCCTACAACATCATCAGTTTCAGCCAGTGTTTCTTGTTCTGTTTGGGAAATCACAAACGCTGACAGTGGTCCCATCCAAGCAAGTAGTTTTTGTTTCACGCATTGCTCTCGATACGTTCCCCGAAGATATAGACAAATATGAAAGTCTATATCTTCGGAGAATGTATCGATCTAAAATTGAAGGTGACTTTTATTATAAGATATTTAAGATTCGTTCGCCTTCCCCTAATTCGTCATCATTTAAGTTCATGGTGCAACCGAAGGTCTTTAATAAACTAATATCTTCTGATCTTTGGCCGTCTACGGCATTTGTTGGGATGGTCGACAATTTAGCGCAATTACCTTTGAGGCATTCTAGCTCTAATTCATCAATAAACTGATTAACTCTTTGGAAATAGCTTAGCAGAGGACTAAATTAATCCGACTATTTGCTGATAGCTTTGACTTCGATTTTTCAGTTTTGTGTTTCACGGAACCTGGTTAAAACCCTCAATATTTGATTCAGAGATACTGTCGAATGATGCCGGATCCAACCAGAGGACGTGGGATGAGTTATATTCGTTGCTGATCATTCGCAGTGAACGGACGTGTTTATCACATAGCGGATAGTTACCAGTACCTATTACGCAATAGCAAAAATCTGTACAAAGTCTGTAAGGCCTACATCGTAGTACCTATTACGGCCTAATACAGACAAAATAAAAATAAATTCTCTTGACGGGGATGCCTTCGTGTTCCGATGGGGCGCGGTTCCCCAATCGTCCGACTGTCCGTCCGTTGGTCTTGGCCAAAGCCGACCACACCAAAAATGGTGAAAATCTCCCCCAAGTACTCACAACAGGTGGTGCGGTGAGGGGAAAACGTCATGTCCGACCGTCAAAACGGAAGCACAATGAACATCGTGTAGCGCTCAGAGTTTTGACGAAGTTGGAGGCTGTTGAGGTTTCCGCTCTTACCGAAAAACAAAAAGAGTCACTTACCTGGGCTAAAGGCGTCATAGATGCTTCTAAGGCCAATGAGTCGGCTGAAAGAGCCACAAATTCAGCTGTGTTAACGGCAAATAAAGTAAAACTAATCAGATCGCCTGATGAACTCCTGCCTTCGAAAAAGGCAATAGGCCCTAATGTCACCATCAACAGGACACTCACCAAGCCCTTCAATGAAGTGGCGAAGGAGAGTCTAGTGATGGCTGTTATAGACAGAAGTAGTGAGGATGGATCCATCCTCAAGGACAAATGGAGTCATATACAATCAGCCATTATGGCTCATTACCTCGATGTCCGTAGAGAAATGCCGGGCAAACCACCAATCTGCAACGATGCAGGATGGCATCAGGGGAGAGTAAAGCTCTTATATTTCGGTGATGCCAGATCAGTATACCTGTATAAGGCTGCTCTGAGTCGAGCGGGTGAGGTGTGGCCGGGTGCCCAGTTGGATGTTGTCGAAAAAAACAACATCCCTACTCACCCTAGAGCCATCACCTGGGTTACAGAAGAGCCCTCCAACCCGGCTGACATCTTAGAAATAATAAAAGATTCCAATCCTGGTCTGCCGGCCCATAATTGGAGAATCACCAAGGTGGGTGAGGCGGATGGTAAAAAGCGGCAGGTCAATCTTATCCTAAACGCTGAATCCACCACCCATATACAAAGTGCGAGTGCAACCCTACAATATGGCTTCGAGACTATAGTCTTGAAGATATACAAGCAGGATATAGCTCCCACTGCAGAAGGTGAGTCGTCCACCGTGGCACTTTCTGGAAGTGCGGAGGTACCCACGCCTATTTTTTCTGGTGACTCCAACTCTAACAGAAGATATGTAACGTCCTTCTCTGAGGACAAAAGCTCTACTTCGGACACAGAGAGGCTGAGGGGAGTCTCCGGACTCTTTGACGCATCTGGCGGGGACATGCTTCTCGACGATACGGACGAAGAGTTCGATAACACCCTTGTCGGGGTGGATGTTAATCTGTCAATTACCAATGATGGTAAGAATTCTACAGATTAACCTCCATCACGCTAAAGCAGCCTCAGCGGCTCTATTGCTGCGCCTGTCCACAGGCGCAGTAGACATCGTCCTGATACAGGAGCCCTACGTAGTGGGAGGAAGGGTGTGCGGTATTAGGACACCCAACATTAAACTGCTTGTGGCCAACTGTGAAGGCACTCCAAGAACCTGCATTTTGGCCAGGAAAGATCTAAGTATCTTTCTCCTGACTAATTTAAGTGGTAAAGACCAAACAGCTGCTAGCCTGGAGATCGGTAATCGCATATATTGGGTGGTCTCCAGCTACTTGCCTTATGAATCTGTAGTACCGACTGCTCTATTCAGGGAAGTAGTAGAAGAAGCAACGTCTGACGAGCCTGAGCTGATTATTGGCGCAGACACGAACGCTCATCATACTATCTGAGGTAGTACGGATATAAACAATAGGGGTGATTCGCTTCTTGACTTTATTCTAACTACCAACCTTAGTATATGTAACATAGGTAATAAACCGACCTTCAGAATTAAAGACAGACAAGAAGTACTCGACGTAACGTTTGCTACTGACCGGCTGTCAGACAAAATTATTGGGTGGAATGTACTGGACGACCACTCATTCTCAGATCACCAATATATTGAGTTCAAACTCGCGGAAAAAGCGCCTAAACCCGCCGTCCACAGAAATGTAAGGAAGACAAAGTGGCATCTGTATGAGAAGAATTTCAAGAAAGTCCTCAAATCTAAACTTCTGTACGAACCGAATGACAAAGCCGGTATGGATAATCTGGTCGATCATATCACCATATCATTCAATAGATCCCTTGAAGAAGCCTGTCCAAAAACAAGGTACAAGGGTAAAACTAAACCCCAATGGTGGACTTCTGAGCTAACGGCTATGAAAAAGACCTGCAACAAGCTATTCAATAAGGCTAAATCTACTAGGGTCGCTAATGGTTGGGATGCCTATAAAGAGCAACTCAAGATCTATAAGAAGGAGTTTAGAAAGGCGCAAAAGCGCTCTTGGTATACCTTCTGTGGTGAAGTCGAAAAGGTCTCCGACGCCGCTAGGCTGAGGAAGATATTATCTGCTTCACCCTGTACAGTGGGATATTTACAGGATGAGGCAAATAACTGGACCAAAAACAGCGAGCAGTCGCTCAATGTACTGCTCGACACACATTTCCCGGGGAACTCTGTAACAGAACCCGAGGATCAGCAGGACCAACAAGAGTGCGAGTGGACTGCGAGCGTCGCTAACTTCTTGACTGAGAGATCCAGAACAAGCTGGGCTATTAACAGCTTTGAGCCCTTCAAGTCACCTGGACCAGATGGCATCACTCCAGCAGAAATGCAGAAAATGTTAAAGAACATTATCCCCTGGCTGGAGAAAATTTATGTAGGCTGTATCAGGCTTTCATACGTCTCGAATCGATGGAGGGATACCAAAGTGGTATTCATACCTAAAACGGGAAAGATATCACACACTAGGCCAAAAGACTTCAGACCAATTAGCCTATCCTCCTTCCTATTGAAAGGTCTGGAAAGACTTTTAGATTATTTCAATAGGGAAAACCTGGATACAAAACTCCTGTCAGTGAACCAACATGCTTACAATAAGGGGAAGCCTACAGAATCAACCCTGCACGAACTTGTGAGCACTATCGAATCGTCCCTGCATTTCAAGGAATTCACCATGGTGGCATTTCTTGACATAGAAGGGGATTTTAACAACATTCACTCAGATGCAGTAATTGCGGCACTCTCACATCTAAAAGTTAACACTAGTTTGATTAGACTAATTCAAAGTCTGCTCACCAGAAGACGCATAACAGCATGTCTAGGGTCCACAACTCTAACAAGGTTTGTAAACAGAGGGACCCCGCAAGGAGGAGTACAGTCTCCACTAATTTGGAACCTAGCGGTGAATGAAATCCTGCTAGATCTAGAACGATGTGGCTGCAAGGTCGTGGCATATGCGGACGACGTGGCAATCGCAGTGAGTGGCAAATTCGTAAACGTCCTCAGAGACATCCTGCATGTGGCTCTGAACAAGTTGGCTAGATGGGCCAGAAGCAGAGGTTTGGGCGTTAACCCCAACAAGACAGAATTGGTTCTCTTTACTAGGATGAATAATGTCCCACATGTGGACCCTCCACCTCGGATAAATGGAACAGATCTAGTCTTTTCAGAAAGTGCAAAATTTTTAGGAATAATTCTAGATAGGAAAATGTTATTTAGACAACGTATTGGAACGTGTAAGGAAGGCCAACCTCGCCTTATATGCCTGCAAAAAGTCTGTAGGGTCGCGGTGGGGACTCTCTCCTAAAATCGTCTACTGGATATATATAGCAGTAGTTCGTCCAATACTGTTATACGGTATTGTGGTATGGTGGACGGCAACTTACAAACTAACCATTACCAACCTACTAACAAAGGTTCAGAGAACTGCCTGCCTGAGCATAAGCGGAGCCTTAAGGACTACAACGACCGAGTCTCTACAAGCCCTACTCCATATACTGCCGATTAATACAAGAACTATGGTCACATGAGGATATCAAAGTGTAGTGCTATGGTAACCGACCGAGTGGACTATATACCAACTGTGTACACCTTCGAGAGAAATTACATCACTATGATTCCCGCCAGAGATGAATGGGTCGGCAGAATACCAGGTAATAGAAACCATCTCCACTTTTACACGGATGGTTCGAAGCTTGATGAAAAAGTTGGTTTCGGAGTACACTGTGAAGAACTTAGTCTGGATATAGCTCACAGACTACCAGATACCTGCAGTGTCTATCAAGCTGAAATAATGGCAATATGGGAAGTCGCCAAGTGGCTGAGTCCCAACATAGTAACCAACACTAGCATTGCATTTACTCGGACAGCCAGGCTGCCATCAATTCTCTGGAGGCAACATCCCTAAATTCACAAACAGCCCTCGACTGCTGCAGATCTCTTAACGAGATGGCTGAGCAGTGGTGCCTGGGCATAGGGTGCCTGGGCATAGGGATATCCCGGGGAACTGCAAAGCCGATAAACTTGCTAGGAAAGGGACGACATTACAAATTCTCGAAGAATTTGCATATATTGGTGCGCCACTATCCACGTGCAAGCTTTGGCAGGATGAGGCAAATAACTGGACAAAAAAACAGCGAGCAGTCGCTGAATATACTGCTCGACACACATTTCCCGTGGAACTCACCAATAGAACCCGAAGATCAACGAGAATGCGAGTGGACTGCGAGCGTTGCTAGCTTGTTGACTGAGAGATCGAGAATAATCAGGTTTGAGCCCTTCAAGTCACCTGGACCAGACATCACTCCAGCAGAAATGCAGAAAATGTTAAAGTACATTATCCCCTGGCTGGAGAAAATTTATGTAAGCTGTATCAGGCTTTCATACACCCCGAATCGATGGAGGGATACCAAAGTGGTATTCATACTGTTGTAGACACTTACAAATACAACACTTTAAATTTTATAATATTTTCACATCAATGTAGCATTGACATTTAGTTTTACACAT
Source organism: Eudasyphora cyanicolor (assembly GCA_963930755.1). Taxonomy (NCBI): domain Eukaryota; kingdom Metazoa; phylum Arthropoda; class Insecta; order Diptera; family Muscidae; genus Eudasyphora; species Eudasyphora cyanicolor. Next base: position 106,954,053 of record OZ005737.1, read on the forward strand.
TTTCTAAAACATTTGAAAATTTGTTCATTTTTATTTTTCCTTTTGAAATAAATAGTCTTATGGCGAATTCTTTTCTGCAAAAAAGTGCAACACTTGCATTGCCATTTTTCCGAAAACTGCACTATAATATCGCTTTTTTGAAATTTTAGTTGTGCTAAATTCGAGTAACTTAATTACCAAATTTCAAAAAAGTATCACAAAAGTGCCGTTTTCGGAAAAAGGGCAATGAAAATGTTGCACTTTTTTGCAGAAAAGAATTCGCCATTAGTGTGGTTGAAATATTTCTTTCGTGTGTTTCTCAAAAACCCTAACAATTGGCGACGAGGATATGGCGGAACAGCAAATTCTGGAATTACTAGCACTACAAAGCACGCTCCTCCAAAGCTTGACAAATGGAACTCCTCTGAATCAATAGTTGGTACTCCCGTTATGAAGACATATTTCTTGTGGAAGGTAAAGCGTTGGAAGATGCAGCTGGAGTCAGACTACTAATGAGGAAGCTAAATCCAGTTGCATACAACAAATATGCTTCATTCATTTTACCGAAGAATCCAAGAGATGTCACGTTTGTGGAGACAATCAAGATTCTAAAGGACATGTTTGGGTTACATGAATCACTTTTCAGTACAAGATACAAATGCCTGCAGACGGTCAAGAATCCCCAAGAAGATTTAGGGACATATGCAGCTCGGGTAAATTACGCATGTGAAAGTTTCAAGCTTTCGGAAATGAATTCGGATCAGTTCAAATGTCTCGTGTTTGTGTGTGTTCTTCAAGCACACAACGATTGTGAAGTTCGCATGAGATGTCTATCTACTCTCGAGGATGATTCCAGCATTACTCTAAGCAAGCTAGTTACAGGTGCACAAAGGCTACTGAATTTGAAACATGATACAGCCATGGTACAAGAAAACACCCAGACAGCTGTACATGTCATAAAATCCAATACAAAGCAGAATAAAAATCAGGACACGAAAAACTCCATGTTGGAACTGTGGAGGAATGCACTATTCAAAATATTGCAACTATGCAAAACACTCATGCACACAGTGCAAGGTCATAGGACACAAAGAAGGCTACTGTAAGAATCAACGTTCTGACAAAGCACATTAAGGAAATCAAGATAAGGGCCGTAAGAGGTATAAGAATCAGATGAAGTCAAATTCTCCTCAGTCAAGTGTTGTTAAATCAACCGAGTCACATATGCTTCAAATCGGAGATTCGTCATGGTCAACATCAATCCAACATCATCATCAGGTGAACATCATTCAGGCTATGATGTTAAAATGCAAATCGACACCGCATCCGATGTCTCCATTATTGGTAAGAAACTCTGGATCGAAACGGGGAAACCAGGAACACATTTCCATAATAAGTACGTCACCAGTGCATCCAGAAATAAAATCAAGTTCATTTCCGAGATTCCATGTCAAGTTCGGCTATCAGGTGATCTAAAACAATGCAATTTATCTGTTGTAGAAATGGATTCTCTTTGTGTTCTTGGTGTAGATTGGTGTGGAATATTTGGCTTATGGGACAAACCATTAAGCAGCATTTTTTGTCAGATTCAGACTGCTCAAACTATCAATCAGGAGCTGGGTAAAATAAAATTTGAATTTGCAGACATTTTTCAAGACATTTCATCGAAGTGTACCAAGACACGAGTTCAACTACATCTGAAATCATATAGTCAGCCAGTATTCCGATCAAAGAGACCAGTTGCATACGCAATGCTCCCGCTAATCGAAGATGAGCTACAACGATTACAAACACTGAATGTCATCACTCCAGATTTCTCTGAAAGAGCAGCTCCAATTGTGGCAGTCAAGAAGTCAAACGGGAAGGTAAGGTTTTGTGGAGACTACTCGTCTGGTCTTAACGATAGTGTTGAAACAGTTGCATGTTTACCCACATTGACCAGATGCTTACCTACAGACAGAGGTTACTTCAGATTCAGCGAGACTTCTCACAATAAACACGCATAAAGGATTGTTTACATTTAATCGCCTTGCCCCAGTGTCAATACTGCTCCTGGTGCTTTTCAGCAGCTAATGACAGGCATAGACGACACTGCAGCATATATAGATGACATAATCATTGGTGGAAACACGATGGAAAAACATTTGCAAAACGTGCATGAAGTTCTTACGAAACTTCGAGAATATAATTTTCATATAAAATATGATAAATGCAAATTTTTCGTCAAGGAGGTAAAATATCTTGGTAACATCATGACACCAGTTGGACTACGTCAAGATACTGATAAGATTAAAGTCATCATGAAATTACCACCCCCTACAAATACATCCGAGCTAAGATCATTTCTTGGATCTATAAATTACTACGGCTAATACACTCTGCACTTTATCATCTACTCGATCTGCACTTTATCATCTACTCGAAGATAAAGTCAAGTTTCAATGGTCTCATCAATGTCAACAAGCATTTCAAAAATTCAAAGATATTTTGAAATCAGATCTACTTCTCACGCATTTTAACCCATCCCTACCAATTAAGGTGGCTGCGGATGCCTCTGGTAAAGCAATAGGAGCGTTCATTTGCCACGTGTTTCCAGACAACTCTGAAAATGTCATTGAACATGCTTCTCGTACCCTGACGCCATTACAATGTTTACATTTTTGATGAAACCGGGACAAAGTTGATTCGATCTCATACAAATCAGCTAATACGAAGAACTGATGAAATACAGGCGAAAACTGAATCAATACAACTTTTGCTAGAATTTTTGGAATTGAACCAAATATACAAAATCAAACTCATCCGCATCAAGAAATTCAACAACCTTTGATTCAAGAAGGTTTAGAAATTCAAGATGATATACGAGTACATAAAGAAAACGAATTATTGAATTCGCTTGAAGATCCACAAAGTTCACATTTAGTTTTTAGTTCTCCAGTGGCTACAACTCCACCGACTCTTTTTAGACCAAGCCGTAATCGAAAACCTCCAAGCAGGTATGGGTTTACGGATTAAATATAAAAAGGGGAGATGTTGTACACACTTACAAATACAACACTTTAAATTTTATAATATTTTCACATCAATGTAGCATTGACATTTAGTTTTACACATTTTCTAAAACATTTGAAAATTTGTTCATTCTTATTTTTCCTTTTGAAATAAATAGTCTTAGTGTGTTTGAAATATTTCTTTCGTGTGTTTCTCATTTTTATTCAAAACCCTAACACATACCTAAAGCGGGGAAGATCGCACACTAGGCCAAAAGACTTCAGACCAATTAGCCTATCCTCCTTGCTATTGAAAGGTCTAGAAAAACCTGGATACAAAACTCTGTCGGTGAACCAACATGCTTACAATAAGGGGAAGTCTACAGAATCAGCCCTGCACGAACTTGTGAGCACTATCGAATCGTCCCTGCATTTCAAGGAATTCACCATGGTGGCATTTCTTGACATAGAAGGGGCTTTTAAAAACATTCACTCAGATGCAGTAATTCGGGCACTGTCGCATCTAAAAGTTAACTCTAGTTTGATTAGACTAATTCAAAGTCTGCTCAACAGAAGACGCATAACAGAATGTCTCACAACTCTAACAAGGTTTGTAAACAGAGGGACCCCACAAGGAGGAATACTGTCTCCACTAATTTGGAACCTAGCGGAGGATGAAATCCTGCTAGATCTAGAACGTTGTGGCTGCAAGGTCGTGGCATATGCGGACGACTTGGCAATCGCAGTGAGTGGCAAATTCGAAAACGTCCTCCGAGACATTCTACAGGTGGCTCTGAACAAAGTGGCTAGATGGACCAGAAGCAGCGGTTTGGGCGTAAACCCAAACAAGACAGAATTTGTTCTCTTTACTAGGATGAATAATGTCCCACATGTGGACCCTCCACCTCGGATAAATGGAACAGGAAGGCCAACGTCGCCTTATATTCCTGCAAAAAGGCTGTAGGGTCGCGGTGGGGCCTTTCTCCTAAAATCGTCCACTGGATATATATGGGCAAATATCAAAATTTTTTAGCACAGGGGTAATGTATGTTGTTTTACCCTTTTCTCGCTTTTTGTACAGATTTCGGTGCATAAGTTGATGGAATTAGATAAAACATAAAAGTTATTATAATATAGATAATTTCATTAATGTTAAATAATTGACTTAATTTTAAGTACATTTTCTTAATTTTAAGTACAAAATGTACTTATTTTGAATATTAAGGACGTCTTTGGAGCAATTCTTTAATTTTATGACAATTTTTTTTCAGTGTACACAGTCTCCTAAACGCCCTCACCAATGAAGGACTTAAACCAGTCTGTTATGCAGACGACGTTGTAATACTCTTATAGGATTTTCATCCAAATCTATTATGCAGAAGAGCAGAGGAGGCACTAAACATAGCATATAACTGGGCACAACCAAGGGGATTAAATGTTAACCCAGACAAAACAGAAATATGTCTATTTACAAGGAAAACGAAGATCCCACGTTTTACCCGGCATCGATTCCTGAATAAGACACTTGCTATAACTAAAAAGGTAAAATACTTGGGAGTAATCTTGGATCAGAAACTGTACCGGAAAGATCATCTTAAAGAAAGAGTTACAAGAGCCCACAGATGTTGGTCGTTGTGCAGAAGAGCTATAGGTTCAAAATGGTGACAACGTCCATATATGACTCACTGGCTTTACATGAGCGTGATTAGACCGATAATCACCTACGCCTGTGTAGTGTGGTGGACATCAATGGACAAGTACGACGTAATACCTTTGCAAAAAATTCAACGTACGTGCTGTCTAGGCATAAGCGGGGCAATTATAACCGCACAAACTAGAGCGTTGGAGACTATACTGCACATCCAACCAATAGACATCTGTATAAAGTATGAGGCGGAATGCGTCAGCGCACTTTATTTTGTTTTTCACACAAAATTTGATGCAGATTCTTTGATCCATTTTCTGAAATACTCGTAGATAAAAATCGAAGACAAGCTAAAACACATCCAAGCACAACAGCTGTCAAAAATTAACTAAACATTCAAAATGGCCGACCTTGTCAGCATAAGTAAGGGGCATGAGTACCAACATAACGCTAGAAAAATATCAAAAATCAAATATACGTAGCCCGCGGAAATTTAAAATTCCCGATATTTTTTGAACATACCTCGTATATCCTATATGTAAATATCCTCGTACATTAAATTTAAAATATATTTCTCTTAATAAATAAAGTCCATTTATAGCTTTAAGTGGTTTATGGCAATCAATGTGAAAAATACAAATGTTTTTTTAATATAGTTTTGGGGGGAGGTTTTTTCACAGATTAAATTGAAACTATGTTTTTAGCATTTTTTGATCATTCATCATAACGTACGGCCATGTAAATATGTTGTTAAATTTTTGTCATATACCTATTGTAGATGTTATGTACGGAGATAGTAATATTTTACTTAAATGGTGTAGAAAACTGTAGAAATATTAATGTAGAGTTCTATAAATTTGTTAAAGATTGTTTGATAGGTTCCCAGAATTGAATGCATTTGTGTGTTCGCCTGATGTTGTCGGCCAGAAGCGCCGGCCGACGAAAAATACGCTTCCTAAAAAGCTCGATGTCGGTACACCGAGTTCTCCTGATCTTACGTCGTTGGATGAGCCTACAACATCATCAGTTTCAGCCAGTGTTTCTTGTTCTGTTTGGGAAATCACAAACGCTGACAGTGGTCCCATCCAAGCAAGTAGTTTTTGTTTCACGCATTGCTCTCGATACGTTCCCCGAAGATATAGACTAATATAAAAGTCTATATCTTCGGAGAATGTATCGATCTAAAATTGAAGGTGACTTTTATTATAAGATATTTAAGATTCGTTCGCCTTCCCCTAATTCGTCATCATTTAAGTTCATCGTGCAACCGAAGGTCTTTAATAAACTAATATCTTCTGATCTTTGGCCGTCTACGGCATTTGTTGGGATGGTCGACAATTTAGCGCAATTACCTTTGAGGCATTCTAGCTCTAATTCATCAATAAACTGATTAACTCTTTGGAAATAGCTTAGCAGAGGACTAAATTAATCCGACTATTTGCTGATAGCTTTGACTTCGATTTTTCAGTTTTGTGTTTCACGGAACCTGGTTAAAACCCTCAATATTTGATTCAGAGATACTGTCGAATGATGCCGGATCCAACCAGAGGACGTGGGATGAGTTATATTCGTTGCTGATCATTCGCAGTGAACGGACGTGTTTATCACATAGCGGATAGTTACCAGTACCTATTACGCAATAGCAAAAATCTGTACAAAGTCTGTAAGGCCTACATCGTAGTACCTATTACGGCCTAATACAGACAAAATAAAAATAAATTCTCTTGACGGGGATGCCTTCGTGTTCCGATGGGGCGCGGTTCCCCAATCGTCCGACTGTCCGTCCGTTGGTCTTGGCCAAAGCCGACCACACCAAAAATGGTGAAAATCTCCCCCAAGTACTCACAACAGGTGGTGCGGTGAGGGGAAAACGTCATGTCCGACCGTCAAAACGGAAGCACAATGAACATCGTGTAGCGCTCAGAGTTTTGACGAAGTTGGAGGCTGTTGAGGTTTCCGCTCTTACCGAAAAACAAAAAGAGTCACTTACCTGGGCTAAAGGCGTCATAGATGCTTCTAAGGCCAATGAGTCGGCTGAAAGAGCCACAAATTCAGCTGTGTTAACGGCTAATAAAGTAAAACTAATCAGATCGCCTGATGAACTCCTGCCTTCGAAAAAGGCAATAGGCCCTAATGTCACCATCAACAGGACACTCACCAAGCCCTTCAATGAAGTGGCGAAGGAGAGTCTAGTGATGGCTGTTATAGACAGAAGTAGTGAGGATGGATCCATCCTCAAGGACAAATGGAGTCATATACAATCAGCCATTATGGCTCATTACCTCGATGTCCGTAGAGAAATGCCGGGCAAACCACCAATCTGCAACGATGCAGGATGGCATCAGGGGAGAGTAAAGCTCTTATATTTCGGTGATGCCAGATCAGTAGACCTGTATAAGGCTGCTCTGAGTCGAGCGGGTGAGGTGTGGCCGGGTGCCCAGTTGGATGTTGTCGAAAAAACAACATCCCTACTCACCCTAGAGCCATCACCTGGGTTATAGAAGAGCCCTCCAACCCGGTTGACATCTTAGAAATAATAAAAGATTCCAATCCTGGTCTGCCGGCCCATAATTGGAGAATCACCAAGGTGGGTGAGGCGGATGGTAAAAAGCGGCAGGTCAATCTTATCCTAAACGCTGAATCCACCACCCATATACAAAGTGCGAGTGCAACCCTACAATATGGCTTCGAGACTATAGTCTTGAAGATATACAAGCAGGATATAGCTCCCACTGCAGAAGGTGAGTCGTCCACCGTGGCACTTTCTGGAAGTGCGGAGGTACCCACGCCTATTTTTTCTGGTGACTCCAACTCTAACAGAAGATATGTAACGTCCTTCTCTGAGGACAAAAGCTCTACTTCGGACACAGAGAGGCTGAGGGGAGTCTCCGGACTCTTTGACGCATCTGGCGGGGACATGCTTCTCGACGATACGGACGAAGAGTTCGATAACACCCTTGTCGGGGTGGATGTTAATCTGTCAATTACCAATGATGGTAAGAATTCTACAGATTAACCTCCATCACGCTAAAGCAGCCTCAGCGGCTCTATTGCTGCGCCTGTCCACAGGCGCAGTAGACATCGTCCTGATACAGGAGCCCTACGTAGTGGGAGGAAGGGTGTGAGGTATTAGGACACCCAACATTAAACTGCTTGTGGCCAACTGTGAAGGCACTCCAAGAACCTGCATTTTGGCCAGGAAAGATCTAAGTATCTTTCTCCTGACTAATTTAAGTGGTAAAGACCAAACAGCTGCTAGCCTGGAGATCGGTAATCGCATATATTGGGTGGTCTCCAGCTACTTGCCTTATGAATCTGTAGTACCGACTGCTCTATTCAGGGAAGTAGTAGAAGAAGCAACGTCTGACGAGCCTGAGCTGATTATTGGCGCAGACACGAACGCTCATCATACTATCTGAGGTAGTACGGATATAAACAATAGGGGTGATTCGCTTCTTGACTTTATTCTAACTACCAACCTTAGTATATGTAACATAGGTAATAAACCGACCTTCAGAATTAAAGACAGACAAGAAGTACTCGACGTAACGTTTGCTACTGACCGGCTGTCAGACAAAATTATTGGGTGGAATGTACTGGACGACCACTCATTCTCAGATCACCAATATATTGAGTTCAAACTCGCGGAAAAAGCGCCTAAACCCGCCGTCCACAGAAATGTAAGGAAGACAAAGTGGCATCTGTATGAGAAGAATTTCAAGAAAGTCCTCAACTCTAAACTTCTGTACGAACCGAATGACAAAGCCGGTATGGATAATCTGGTCGATCATATCACCATATCATTCAATAGATCCCTTGAAGAAGCCTGTCCAAAAACAAGGTACAAGGGTAAAACTAAACCCCAATGGTGGACTTCTGAGCTAACGGCTATGAAAAAGACCTGCAACAAGCTATTCAATAAGGCTAAATCCACTAGGGTCGCTAATGGTTGGGATGCCTATAAAGAGCAACTCAAGATCTATAAGAAGGAGTTTAGAAAGGCGCAAAAGCTCTCTTGGTATACCTTCTGTGGTGAAGTCGAAAAGGTCTCCGACGCCGCTAGGCTGAGGAAGATATTATCTGCTTCACCCTGTACAGTGGGATATTTACAGGATGAGGCAAATAACTGGACCAAAAACAGCGAGCAGTCGCTCAATGTACTGCTCGACACACATTTCCCGGGGAACTCTGTAACAGAACCCGAGGATCAGCAGGACCAACAAGAGTGCGAGTGGACTGCGAGCGTCGCTAACTTCTTGACTGAGAGATCCAGAACAAGCTGGGCTATTAACAGCTTTGAGCCCTTCAAGTCACCTGGACCAGATGGCATCACTCCAGCAGAAATGCAGAAAATGTTAAAGTACATTATCCCCTGGCTGGAGAAAATTTATGTAAGCTGTATCAGGCTTTCATACACCCCGAATCGATGGAGGGATACCAAAGTGGTATTCATACTGTTGTAGACACTTACAAATACAACACTTTAAATTTTATAATATTTTCACATCAATGTAGCATTGACATTTAGTTTTACACATTTTCTAAAACATTTGAAAATTTGTTCATTTTTATTTTTCCTTTTGAAATAAATAGTCTTATGGCGAATTCTTTTCTGCAAAAAAGTGCAACACTTGCATTGCCATTTTTCCGAAAACTGCACTATAATATCGCTTTTTTGAAATTTTAGTTGTGCTAAATTCGAGTAACTTAATTACCAAATTTCAAAAAAGTATCACAAAAGTGCCGTTTTCGGAAAAAGGGCAATGAAAATGTTGCACTTTTTTGCAGAAAAGAATTCGCCATTAGTGTGGTTGAAATAATTCTTTCGTGTGTTTCTCAAAAACCCTAACAATTGGCGACGAGGATATGGCGGAACAGCAAATTCTGGAATTACTAGCACTACAAAGCACGCTCCTCCAAAGCTTGACAAATGGAACTCCTCTGAATCAATAGTTGGTACTCCCGTTATGAAGACATATTTCTTGTGGAAGGTAAAGCGTTGGAAGATGCAGCTGGAGTCAGACTACTAATGAGGAAGCTAAATCCAGTTGCATACAACAAATATGCTTCATTCATTTTACCGAAGAATCCAAGAGATGTCACGTTTGTGGAGACAATCAAGATTCTAAAGGACATGTTTGGGTTACATGAATCACTTTTCAGTACAAGATACAAATGCCTGCAGACGGTCAAGAATCCCCAAGAAGATTTAGGGACATATGTAGCTCGGGTAAATTACGCATGTGAAAGTTTCAAGCTTTCGGAAATGAATTCGGATCAGTTCAAATGTCTCGTGTTTGTGTGTGTTCTTCAAGCACACAACGATTGTGAAGTTCGCATGAGATGTCTATCTACTCTCGAGGATGATTCCAGCATTACTCTAAGCAAGCTAGTTACAGGTGCACAAAGGCTACTGAATTTGAAACATGATACAGCCATGGTACAAGAAAACACCCAGACAGCTGTACATGTCATAAAATCCAATACAAAGCAGAATAAAAATCAGGACACGAAAAACTCCATGTTGGAACTGTGGAGGAATGCACTATTCAAAATATTGCAACTATGCAAAACACTCATGCACACAGTGCAAGGTCATAGGACACAAAGAAGGCTACTGTAAGAATCAACGTTCTGACAAAGCACATTAAGGAAATCAAGATAAGGGCCGTAAGAGGTATAAGAATCAGATGAAGTCAAATTCTCCTCAGTCAAGTGTTGTTAAATCAACCGAGTCACATATGCTTCAAATCGGAGATTCGTCATGGTCAACATCAATCCAACATCATCATCAGGTGAACATCATTCAGGCTATGATGTTAAAATGCAAATCGACACCGCATCCGATGTCTCCATTATTGGTAAGAAACTCTGGATCGAAACGGGGAAACCAGGAACACATTTCCATAATAAGTACGTCACCAGTGCATCCAGAAATAAAATCAAGTTCATTTCCGAGATTCCATGTCAAGTTCGGCTATCAGGTGATCTAAAACAATGCAATTTATCTGTTGTAGAAATGGATTCTCTTTGTGTTCTTGGTGTAGATTGGTGTGGAATATTTGGCTTATGGGACAAACCATTAAGCAGCATTTTTTGTCAGATTCAGACTGCTCAAACTATCAATCAGGAGCTGGGTAAAATAAAATTTGAATTTGCAGACATTTTTCAAGACATTTCATCGAAGTGTACCAAGACACGAGTTCAACTACATCTGAAATCATATAGTCAGCCAGTATTCCGATCAAAGAGACCAGTTGCATACGCAATGCTCCCGCTAATCGAAGATGAGCTACAACGATTACAAACACTGAATGTCATCACTCCAGATTTCTCTGAAAGAGCAGCTCCAATTGTGGCAGTCAAGAAGTCAAACGGGAAGGTAAGGTTTTGTGGAGACTACTCGTCTGGTCTTAACGATAGTGTTGAAACAGTTGCATGTTTACCCACATTGACCAGATGCTTACCTACAGACAGAGGTTACTTCAGATTCAGCGAGACTTCTCACAATAAACACGCATAAAGGATTGTTTACATTTAATCGCCTTGCCCCAGTGTCAATACTGCTCCTGGTGCTTTTCAGCAGCTAATGACAGGCATAGACGACACTGCAGCATATATAGATGACATAATCATTGGTGGAAACACGATGGAAAAACATTTGCAAAACGTGCATGAAGTTCTTACGAAACTTCGAGAATATAATTTTCATATAAAATATGATAAATGCAAATTTTTCGTCAAGGAGGTAAAATATCTTGGTAACATCATGACACCAGTTGGACTACGTCAAGATACTGATAAGATTAAAGTCATCATGAAATTACCACCCCCTACAAATACATCCGAGCTAAGATCATTTCTTGGATCTATAAATTACTACGGCTAATACAATCTGCACTTTATCATCTACTCGATCTGCACTTTATCATCTACTCGAAGATAAAGTCAAGTTTCAATGGTCTCATCAATGTCAACAAGCATTTCAAAAATTCAAAGATATTTTGAAATCAGATCTACTTCTCACGCATTTTAACCCATCCCTACCAATTAAGGTGGCTGCGGATGCCTCTGGTAAAGCAATAGGAGCGTTCATTTGCCACGTGTTTCCAGACAACTCTGAAAATGTCATTGAACATGCTTCTCGTACCCTGACGCCATTACAATGTTTACATTTTTGATGAAACCGGGACAAAGTTGATTCGATCTCATACAAATCAGCTAATACGAAGAACTGATGAAATACAGGCGAAAACTGAATCAATACAACTTTTGCTAGAATTTTTGGAATTGAACCAAATATACAAAATCAAACTCATCCGCATCAAGAAATTCAACAACCTTTGATTCAAGAAGGTTTAGAAATTCAAGATGATATACGAGTACATAAAGAAAACGAATTATTGAATTCGCTTGAAGATCCACAAAGTTCACATTTAGTTTTTAGTTCTCCAGTGGCTACAACTCCACCGACTCTTTTTAGACCAAGCCGTAATCGAAAACCTCCAAGCAGGTATGGGTTTACGGATTAAATATAAAAAGGGGAGATGTTGTACACACTTACAAATACAACACTTTAAATTTTATAATATTTTCACATCAATGTAGCATTGACATTTAGTTTTACACATTTTCTAAAACATTTGAAAATTTGTTCATTCTTATTTTTCCTTTTGAAATAAATAGTCTTAGTGTGTTTCTCATTTTTATTCAAAACCCTAACACATACCTAAAGCGGGGAAGATCGCACACTAGGCCAAAAGACTTCAGACCAATTAGCCTATCCTCCTTGCTATTGAAAGGTCTAGAAAAACCTGGATACAAAACTCTGTCGGTGAACCAACATGCTTACAATAAGGGGAAGTCTACAGAATCAGCCCTGCACGAACTTGTGAGCACTATCGAATCGTCCCTGCATTTCAAGGAATTCACCATGGTGGCATTTCTTGACATAGAATGGGCTTTTAAAAACATTCACTCAGATGCAGTAATTCGGGCACTGTCGCATCTAAAAGTTAACTCTAGTTTGATTAGACTAATTCAAAGTCTGCTCAACAGAAGACGCATAACAGAATGTCTCACAACTCTAACAAGGTTTGTAAACAGAGGGACCCCACAAGGAGGAATACTGTCTCCACTAATTTGGAACCTAGCGGAGGATGAAATCCTGCTAGATCTAGAACGTTGTGGCTGCAAGGTCGTGGCATATGCGGACGACTTGGCAATCGCAGTGAGTGGCAAATTCGAAAACGTCCTCCGAGACATTCTACAGGTGGCTCTGAACAAAGTGGCTAGATGGACCAGAAGCAGCGGTTTGGGCGTAAACCCAAACAAGACAGAATTTGTTCTCTTTACTAGGATGAATAATGTCCCACATGTGGACCCTCCACCTCGGATAAATGGAACAGGAAGGCCAACGTCGCCTTATATTCCTGCAAAAAGGCTGTAGGGTCGCGGTGGGGCCTTTCTCCTAAAATCGTCCACTGGATATATATGGGCAAATATCAAAATTTTTTAGCACAGGGGTAATGTATGTTGTTTTACCCTTTTCTCGCTTTTTGTACAGATTTCGGTGCATAAGTTGATGGAATTAGATAAAACATAAAAGTTATTATAATATAGATAATTTCATTAATGTTAAATAATTGACTTAATTTTAAGTACATTTTCTTAATTTTAAGTACAAAATGTACTTATTTTGAATATTAAGGACGTCTTTGGAGCAATTCTTTAATTTTATGACAATTTTTTTTCAGTGTACACAGTCTCCTAAACGCCCTCACCAATGAAGGACTTAAACCAGTCTGTTATGCAGACGACGTTGTAATACTCTTATAGGATTTTCATCCAAATCTATTATGCAGAAGAGCAGAGGAGGCACTAAACATAGCTTATAACTGGGCACAACCAAGGGGATTAAATGTTAACCCAGACAAAACAGAAATATGTCTATTTACAAGGAAAACGAAGATCCCACGTTTTACCCGGCATCGATTCCTGAATAAGACACTTGCTATAACTAAAAAGGTAAAATACTTGGGAGTAATCTTGGATCAGAAACTGTACCGGAAAGATCATCTTAAAGAAAGAGTTACAAGAGCCCACAGATGTTGGTCGTTGTGCAGAAGAGCTATAGGTTCAAAATGGTGACAACGTCCATATATGACTCACTGGCTTTACATGAGCGTGATTAGACCGATAATCACCTACGCCTGTGTAGTGTGGTGGACATCAATGGACAAGTACGACGTAATACCTTTGCAAAAAATTCAACGTACGTGCTGTCTAGGCATAAGCGGGGCAATTAGAACCGCACAAACTAGAGCGTTGGAGACTATACTGCACATCCAACCAATAGACATCTGTATAAAGTATGAGGCAGCCCTCACAGCAAGACGTTTATAAGTGATGGATGAATGGATAAATCGAGACCACAAGTCGTACCGTCAGAAGATTTTAGAATCTCTAGTTGGTCACATTCAAACGCCAGAAATCTCCGACCGCATTCCTGAAGTGCGGCTTAAAGCTGCCTGTGATACGTTTGTTCCAGACAGACGCTCCTGGGAAAATTGAACTTTGGCCCATGTGCAAGTGGGAACCAGCTGCTACACGGATGGATCCAAGCAAGGAGGAAGGACGGGTCGGGGACATTTTATTGATGAACCTGAAGTCGAACATCACTTCCGCCTCCCTGACCATAACACGGTATTTCAAGCAGAAGTTCGAGCAATCACGGAGTGTGTAAACTGGCACAGTAACACCACAAAGCCTAATTTTTCACAGATAGTCAAATGGCGATTAAAGCAATAACATCGGAAAGGGTCAAATCCAGAACTGTGTTTGACTGTAAAAGAACGATAAATGATTAATCAGCCCATGCATGGTCAATTGCGTATTTGCTGGGTACCAGGACACAACGGAGTCAATGGAAATGAACGGGCAAACAGCATGGCTTCAAAGGGCAGAGAACTTCGAGTAATAAACTTGGAAACCTTTCGAAGCCACGAGAAAGGTTTCGAGATCATAAATAAAGAGCGCACAACAGGGCGAACCACTGGCTTAAGTGTATGTCCATGGACATGAGACGTTTAAACGTCTCCTCTATTCAACCTAACCTAAGTAGGATATTCTCCATGCTTCTTTTTTATTTCTTTCCAGTATTTTGTAAACAAGTCTTGGGGAATTTAAAATTTAAAAAAATCTTCGTTAATATACTGTATTTTAAAAAAAATAATAATGATGTCTTAAATAAAAAGTTATAATGAACTCAAACTCAAAGACAAATAGAATATAAGAATACATTCCTTCCTGTAGCGAGTAATTATCAGTTACGAACGAATAGGAATTTGATTCCAACGAGTGAGGTTTTTCGCGGATTTTCAGACCGTTTTTTCCGAATTTTTTGTAATTGTCACAATTAAAAAATTAATATTATTCGATAAGTGCAAAAAAGGTTCAATCAATGTTCGCGGAATACTGTTTTTTCGCGTGTGACAGTTCATTCCTATTCGTTCGTAACTGATAGATTTTGACGTTTCGGCCTGAAGGAATGTCTTCTTATATTCTATTTGTCTTTGCTCAAACTCATTCGGTAATTTTTGTCCATCCTGGGGCCAAATCACGGCATACGATATCGAGTACTTTTCGATTGAAATGTGTTTTTTATTATCGTTAAAATAGTATAAACTTACGTCGAATTTTAGTAAATTTGTTCAATAAACTCTTATAAAACTAATCTGGATAGTTTTTATTTAGTTCCAATATAAACTTTTTCTTATTAAGAAAAATTATATTGGCTTTTCGATCGAGAAATTCTCGATATCGAATGCCGTGGTTTGGCCCCTGTACATATATGGGCCAATATGGTTGGCTAATATGGTTTTATTATACCAAAGACCTTTTATGCTATACTCGTATACAGTGTATTTGCACATTTTTGCTACAAGTCTTTTTCTCATAGAGTTTGCAGGTGCGACATATTGTCTACAAACGTCTCTGGAATATCTATAACCTAAATTGTCTCTATTTTATTAAAACATACTTCTCACTACAAGGCTTTGTCTTATGCGTTTCAAAAAACAGATGGCAACGTCGGTCACAGCTGATAGAAATTGCATAGATAAAAATTGTACTGTTAGTTAAAAGCGAGCTTTAACGAGTTATAAAATAACTATGATTAGATTATTTCACAGCTTTAAGAATATCTTGCGAATTTCTTAATTTCGATGGGCTAAAGGATATGCATATCGTCGGCTCAATGCTATTTTGTTCCATACGCCATTTTGTATGATCGGAGAAAAACGCAATTTATTGTTTGAGTAAAAACGGGACTGAAGAGTTACACACTTTTTATTTCATAGGGTTCCCAACAGTGTTTGTATGATTCTCATGCATTTCTATGCCATTACATTCAAAAATAAGCAAGTTATAACAATTTTTGTACTTGACATTTTGGTCCATATCCACCTTTATTTTAATATTTTTTCGTATTTGTATTACATGGACCACAAAAAGGGTCGGTATGGAAGGACAGTAATTTACATATTGTGATCGAAAGAACGTAAAATACTGAGTCAAAAATATAGGGCGATAGAAAAATGGAGACATAGAACAAAAATATCAAAATTATTTCCCGTTATTCAGAGGTAAATAAATTTACCCTACCAATATCTCGAAAACAAGGCGAGATAGGAAAAAAATGATTGCAGATTCTGAAAGAGCATGCTTGAAACCCATATTATCAACTCCTAACTCAAAAAACACAAAAATGGCGTATGGACCAAATTAGTATTAAGCCGACGATATATAGATATGTACATATCGCATAATATGTTATGTATACGAATTTACATAATTTTCCAATGAAGTTTTTTTCTGTACGATTCCTCATAAATATACAAAATGTTTGCAATTGTAGCTTAGATAAAAAGTTACATTTTGGCGGATTCCATATTTTTTAAATTATTATTGGACATAATTATTCCTCTACCTTTTGTGGCAAATATTTCCATAATCTATAGGTTATTAATTGCACTCTTATTGTATCCGGAATATAAAGTAAAGTTCTAATGGACGATTTTTGTTGTTGTGATTAATTTCTGGTTTCATTTTTACAGTCACTTATAAAATGTGTCATATTGGCAGACGTAAATTATACTGACCTTTTTCAGGCTCCTGTGAACATTGTTACTAAGTCTATTAATTTAAGAATATCATATTTCATTATTTTCCGTAGTGTAGTGGTTATCACGTATGCTTCACACGCACAAGGTCCCCGGTTCGAACCCGGGCGGAAACAAACAATGTTTTTATATATTAATTTGCATAAGGATGTAAAGTAATCGACTACCATAAATATAAATATCGTGCAATCCATACCCAGCAAACAATTATTGCACATATTTGTACCTGACTTCTCCATAAATTCTTCCTTTGGTTTTTGAAGTAGTTTATCAAATTCCACTCCATAACTAGGAATTTGTATGGGACCAACTTTTAAACGTGGACCAGTGAAGTATATTATTGGTATGAACTAAAGTGTAACGAAAGTGACTTTAGCGAAAGCGAATATTGAAATACATTTCTTGCGAATGCGAAAGCGAATAGTAAAATAAGCATTTTTGCGAAAGCGAATGGGAATAATAGTTTGAACCTTTAGTACCAGTAAATTTAAGGAACTGAACTGATTCTTTTCCAGGATATTCAAGTATTAAGAATGTTTACATCCTGTATCTACAAGGACAAACATATTTTTCAACTGCTTTGAAGAGAAGTGGCAGAGGTTTTCATTGGTATTAATATCTTCAAATTGTGTGAAGGGTATAAGGAGATTTAACACTTTTAACAAATGAAAGCGAATACTGAAATTTATTTTTGCGAAAGCGAATAATCCAAAGATGTTTTTCGCGAATGTCAAAATGATGCGAATAATTCGCTTTCGCATATGCGAATGCAAATATTCGTTACATCCCTGGTATGAACAATTCTGGCTAAGCTTATAAAACATCGAAAACTGCTCAATTATTAAATTTTTATTATTTTACTAGCATTTAAATATCCGGCGTGATCCAAACTTCGTAAGCTTGAAGATACTCTAATAAAAACTCAGATTAAAAAACAGCATCAAAAAAGTATAATTTTGGAGCTGGTATAAATTGTACTATGAAAATCCTTAGCTCTGACTACCACAAATATCAAATTTGTAATATATCTTAGTATAAGTTACTTGAATATCTTTATTTGCAGTAGGACAAAAAGCAAACTTGTCAAAGAATATCAATTTTAATTTTTTCAATATTATGATAATTTCAGTGGTCATGAAGTATACCACGAGGTATACCACGATTTACCTTGCCTCTAATTTTTACGTCATATGACACACAAATAATCAACCTATTCCTTAGCATTTTGTTGCTGTTTCCACGGATCTTCCTTTAACATATGCGTGTTGTTTGAATTTTAGCTTGACATCTGCTATCTTACTTTTGACCATGTCGTCAATTTTACGCTCCATTGTTTTTATCAGGAAAGAAGTTAGGCTGATAGGTCGATAAGCCTTGGGATCGTATAATTCGCCTTGCCAGGCTTGGGTATGAAGACCACCCTTGATTCCTGCCAGTTTTTTTGGGTATATGCATGAGTTAGGCATGCAGTGAAAACTCCAGGCAGATGAGTTGATACCAGATCCACCTCATTCTGCAGAAGCGCTGGAAATATTCCCACCGGTCCCACAGCTTTGAAAGGAGGGAAGCTTTTTATTGCTTCCTTAACCATAGCATCTGTTATATCCGTAATAGGTAATTGATGCATCACATTTTCGTTCTGTAACTGTTCTATTGGCCCTGCATTACCAGTCGGAAAATGAGTTTTCATCAGGAGCCTTACGGTACCATCTACAGTTTACATCCATTTACCCGCTTCATCCACCAGTGTTTCGGTTTGAATATGAGTTTTGAGAGGATCTTTCATATTTTATATTTTAGGCTGGCCCAATCGATTTCTAAGCAGATTGCCGAATTTAGTCAAGTTGGTTTTAGCCTTATTACGGAAACTTATTGGGTCGGGCGGTGGCCGTGCCATTTTAAACCGTATATAACGGTGGTGCGATTAGGAGTGTTCATCCGAAAACCTCCACACATGAATCTCATCAATGAGGTTTTCTGAGCATATCGTTATATTTATTACTTCTTCCCTAATTTTGTTAACAAAGGTCGCCTTGTTCCCTTTGTTGAGAGTTAGGAGATCGTTAGTATTCAAAAATTTTATAAGAGCTTGTCCCCTTTTATTGGTGTCAGTACTACCCCAAACGACATTGTGGGAGTTGGCATCACAAAAAGCTAGTAAATCATTACTTGTATTTTTGGATTCCCTTACCAGACGTTGTAATTCTGACGTAGGTGTAGCAGGTATACTGACGCTGAAAAGATAGCATAAGTTTTTTTAAAGGACCTTGAACGAGTACCTGTATTAGCGTAGAAAAGATTGTAGTTTACATGGTTTAATCCAGTAACCTTGTTGCTAGTTGTCCACGGTTCCTGGACCAAAGCAACATGAACCTGCCGTTTCGCTCTGGTGGAGGTTTATCTGGATGACCTCAATCATTGTCTTTCCAGTAAAAGTTTCCTTTGGAAGTCGTCCTTCCTATCTGGTGGCACGACCTCATTATTTGGTAGTGGGTCTTTCTCCTCCTTTCGTTAAATTCCTGTTACACACTCTTCAAGTAGATCTCTTTGGGAGGCGGTGTTACCTTTTGTCGCTCCCTCTTTGTTTTGATTCTTTATGTACCTACTCCTAACACCTTTGCTGGGAACATTCTGCAAAATTGGTGATATTATCGGCAATCTGACAATGTTATCTACCACTTCTGCAGGCGGTACGTTCGTGGTTGGGCTCGATTTAACTGTCCTTCCAATGGATGTTTTTCCAACCTTAAAAAAGATTTTCCAAATCCCGAAAAATACCATGCCTTTTGTCTTGACAAGGCTATCCTTGGAATACGGGTCTATGCCTACTACCAGGAGAGAACCATCGTGATCATTTTTCCTGGGAAAAACTTCCCACTTCCCCACTTTAAGGTTCGAATCATGTTTGCCAATGACTCCTAATTATGCGCTCTGACGGTACCTTACTGGCCCATCCTCTGACATAGAAATACGTTTTTATGAGTACAGGAATGTCGCTTTTCCACAAAGTTTCAGA